>JAUELE010229666.1:0-11622 GCA_031471655.1 Diodora aspera | reverse complement strand
CCCCCCCCCCCCCCCGCAGGTAGAATATCCGATGATGTATACCGCACAGGACGGATTTTCGTCAGTTTCAAAAGCAGAGCATTATGAAACTATTTAATTGATAATATTGTATTCTATTTTAGGGTGGGCCTGTATGATCCAAGTAATATTTAAAGGAGAAGTATCGATTAAAATGCGTCAAGCTTTTTCTACAACACAATAAAGACCCGTCTAATATGTAACGTTTTAAAATATACTGAAAGGAAATTGAATGAAGTTAATGTCCTCGATTGAAAGTTTCGCGTGAATATATAACTCAATTAAACTGCACGTGTGTGTTTCAAAATGGTATGTGTTGGTCATGACAAAATTGAAATATTTATTTTTCAATACATTTTGTGATTTTCTCACCCGTCAGAAGTAAACCATCTAAATGATATGACCAGGTATCCGTGCAACATAAATATGCCATTTAATATCTTCTATATATTGCCTTCCGCAAAATATTTATTAACTTTTTAATGACGAATGTTGGTGCGAAATAGATGGATACAGTCAGGAGGTAGATAGAAGCGGGCAATATGAAGTGCCATATCGCACGCGTGCATGTGCAATATCCCCCGTAATACCCCCATCCTTTATCGTATAATCCACCGTAATCTGCAGAGCACGTGACGCTGCCCAGTTGTAGAGATACATCGCGGTATGTCAAAATACTGCTCATAAACTTCATTCGCACAATGAACTTATGTCATTAAAACTTGTCCCGTGTCAGGACTTTCCTGAAATTAACTCGGTCTGAAATCAATGGGTTGAGCCCCAAGAGAGTCGGCGCGAGTTGATTACCAGATTTTCTAAGAATGTTGAAATGATTAAGTAAGTCAGAGCCGGGCTTGACACTCAACAATCAATACGCCCCTCAAGTGTCGGGATAATCTCTAAATCCGCCAGTTGCTTTAATTTAATGTTCAGGATAGGCCCCTGTCGAATTTCTTAGACAAATTTTCAGGTGGTTTTCTCTTATTATGCAGCGAGTTCCATTAATCAACCCCCTAAAGCAGGCTTGAAAATAACATTTCACGGGCTTTGTGAGCCTATACTATCAACGAATTATTAATTGATAACATATACATTCACACATACTATATTGACATACGCCACTCAAACTGAGCTTAGTCCCATAGGGCAGTCACTAGGTAAGGACGCTTTGAAAACACCCTCTAATGTATTGAAATTGTTGATATTTCGATTATTTTATTCACCGTAAATGTCATACAAAAAGTTGCTAGTATTTAGTGAGTCCTAGACATTTTTAATAATAGCCTCACTGTTTTAAGCACATTACTGTTTTGTCAACAATGAAGACATTATACGATTTGATATAAAAATAATTTAATTATTTCTATTATGAATTTTTTGACATTTATTACACGTTGTCATGCTTTGCAAGTTTGTGTTTTATTCTGGTTAATTGGCAAATATTTTTTGCGTTATTTTTCAATTGTTTTCTGTTATTATATACATTAATTTAAACATCATATAGTATTTAGTTTTGACAAAATACTTGCATGTATTTAAAATTATATATATCCAAAGCTATAGCGCGATATTTTTAGGAAACATTTTTTTTGGGACAGTTTTTATTGTAGTTTATTTTGTAACAATAACAATAAATAATAATAATAATAATAATAACAATGCACATTATATATGATAATAATGACTGTGACAGGACCACCTGACCCTCCTCTGCTGCATATCCTATTTTAATATGTACATAATAATAATAATGCACATTAATAATAATAATGACTGTGTCAGGACCACCTAACCCTCCTCTGCTGCATTTCCTATTTCTTAATCTGTAAATAATAATAATAATAATAATAATAATAATGCACATTAATAATGATAATGATTGTGACTGTGACTGTGCCAGGACCACCTGACCCTCCTCTACTGCACATCTTATTTTTAGTCTGTAAATAATAATAATAAAACTAATAATAATAATAATAATAATAATATTGAGAGAACGTTCCATTTTGCACAAACACTAAATTTACAGTAAAGGCCATATGTGCTGATATTAATTTTGAAATATAATAATGATCAAATAGTTAAAATTGTGCAAAATGAGTAAAATGCTTTTGTTTAAAAAATATTTGATTTAAAATTGAACCAACATATCAAATATAAATTTCATTTTGAGCCAGTGAAGGATTCTGACTTAGTATTTGCCCGCTGTGCTTTAGCTAATGCCAGAAAATCCACTGTGGATTTAAGGTCCGCCTGCACCCCCTTCGATATACCTGTTGCGGCCTAAACTGTATGCTTAGGTATAAAACTCGACCGTTGCCGCCTTCAGATGTGTTTATCCACGTCATATTGCGAGTCACTTGACGGAATCCGCATCTCATACCACAACAAGTGTAGAGAAGATTGCTCCGTCCTGGCAGTTGTTCCTATTAGGGATGAGCTATGTTTTTCCGGCAAAGAACCATCAAATATTGGCTGGATAAGGCGAGCGATCGCAAGCAGGTAAAGTTAGGGCTTGTTTAACTTAAAGATCAAGTCAGATTCTCATTGCGACCGTCTGACCACTCGGCTCTGCATGCTGGCCCAACTTTTGGCACTTGTATCAAAAGCTTTGGGACTGTTGTGGTGAAGGATTTGGACTCAAGTGCCCGTCCAGATTAAAGAGGAGGGCTTTAGTGTCGGTCACTTTGCTACAGCGGATCACCGACAAGGCTATACGAGATTAACTTGGAGGTTTGAGTATTTCCTGTTCTTACAGAATTATATGATCAATCCCACTTGGGGAACAACGCATCCAATCCTACATCCCTACTTGAAGAAAAATGCTTCGTTTCTTTCTGCCCACTTGAAAGAGAATATTCTCATTCCTACAACAATTGTCAGACTACGACCTGACAGGATAATTATCTCCATTAAGAATATTAACTATGAACTATTATCAACCTGTCTATGATTTAAAATATCATTTGAAAGTATTTAAACACAACACATGGCTGAACACATTTCATCAATGAAAAGAAAACTATTAAACTACTATCCATACACATTTCAGAAACTACAATCCTGCAATTCTTACAATGTTTTGTTGAGAGTGAAATATTCAGTAACAGTTTAGGAAATGATCAAATAAAACAAATTATGTTATAAATGTTTGTTGAACTGTTCATGTCTTAAATATGACAAAGTTCTTCATGTATGTTTAAATTAGAGTGTCCTTATGGCTTTTATTCCAAACTGAAATCTGACTGTTTAGGTCGTTACCTAAAGCTTTATACCATCTCGGCTAGTTGATCATCACTCTGCATTATTGCCTCGTCGTTGACATAATAATAGATAATGAACTGAAGGAGGTAGGTCTTTGAGAATAATGGGTATTTTTAACCTAACACGTTCATTGTGCTGATGTCAGTTTCTTGCCATTTATCGTCTTATGCTCATAATCTGAAGAGTTAGATAAACAAAGTAATATTCCTTTGTAAACATGATATCCTTATGCGAATATCAGGTGAATGAATTTTTTATAGAAGCATTTTGTAACATTTCTAACACAACAAAACCTATACCATAATAAAACTTTAATTTTAATCCCATTATTTTCAACATAACAATAAAGCATCATTATACGTTGGTTACAGCTGCATAAATAAAGTCTTCAATTATAATCTATATTAAATACATTGACAAGGGCTTAAAGCCTACACCTTCATACAAACACTCATTTCACTGGATCTAGATAATGTGATAATTGAGAGTAATGGATTATACCAATAACTGTCTGTACCGATCTAATCATGGATTCTAACTGATGTCTCACGCTGTAGAACGTCTTAATTTATGATAACAATATCCTGATTAAAGCACTCTAAGATTGCTACATTACCTGTCCCCTAGTGTGAGATCTGCCCATATTTATCACCTGTTTTCACCCCCGTAGCGTCTTCATGTCCCCAGTCGTCCCCTGACCGTCCCCACATACCCAGTCACAAGTCAATCTACCCAATACATCACGACAAGCTCTGGTCTCCGTGCAGTTACCAAATAACCGCCAGTCAATAATGGCTTCTATATATTATTCAAGAGTCAGTTTAAAGACTAGAGGCGGGAGATTTGTTCAGTAACGTAAATAAAGTAGCAAGACTGAGATTAGATGTGTGGCATACTGTTGTCATCAACCTAGGAATCCCTGCTCGTCACCCTCATAAATAAACATACTAATACCTAAACACAGACATAATGTGTTGCCTTCATAACTTAATCACTTACGCTGACTATAACTTACCTATCCAAACACTAGCTTTAGCTTATAACATCTATTTATGGCTGCTTTGTAAATTTAATCAGGATGTCATTTTGAAACTTTTTTGTACACCCATCATACATTTGTCTATCTGGCCAGGTATTTTAGCTTCGTGAAAAGAGAATTCAAGTGAACATATTTACTTACAACGTGGATACTCATTCAATTTTTTTAAATAAATGTGTTTTATTTAAAGATTATCCAATAACCAGTACCCTTTTAAATGTTACAATTTTCTGATAGTTTAAAAAATAATATTAGTATTTTATTAAACTATTAAATGTGATTTGGCAAAATACATCATTTTAATTCAAATAATTTGCGACTTTTTTATATTCAAATAAAGTACTTCAGAAAATAAAATGACGGTCTGTTGTACTTTGTACCTTTAAGTCGTTACATTATTTTTTATGGTACCATGATAAAATATTCCTAATAACTACCATTTGGTTATAACCGATGCGGAAGCAACCATATCATAATACTCTAATATCAATTCCAATCTATTATGTATGCTGCATATCATAACAGCATGTTTATAAACGGAGGTTTGTATGCCCCACGCAATATGACTAAAATCTTATCTCTCGATATACTCTCTGCACTTACTGGAAGTTCCCGAGGGCCGATTCATCTTAATCCACTGTTTTCGTGTGCTATCTCTTCTCCAGCCGTGACTACTCCGTGTTCAAGTTGTTGCCGGACAGATAAATCCCACTTTGACCCGTGTTTCCTACCAGCCAATCAGGGAATAGCCAGCGCGAGACACACATGCACCATTTGGCGCTTCTCTCACTTGGTCTGGTCTGGTGGTGACAAGTCAAACACTATGATTACATACTGCCTGCCTGGCAAGCCGGCCTGCTGCCGATTGGCTGCCTTCAACAATTGATGACAAGCTTGAAGCGTACGGATAAAGCACAGCCGTTTTAGAGGCAGGGACTTCGCTGTTAGAAAGCCGCGTGTGGAGAATCATGTCAAATGTAATGGAATTCGTCAAAAGATTTCCCCTCCCAGTTAACTACGCCATTATTTATCACAGAGAGATATGTGTAACGTTTTAACAGAAATGGTAATAGGGTAGCTCCCTGTCACACTCCATCCATAGTTGATGACTTTAACCAGTCAAATTATAAACACACGTATTTTACAGGTAAATCTTACTGATGGTACACTATTATCATTGTGATTACACATGAACGTATTTCTTTTCCCGAAAACATTTTTAAATTAAACGCAGAATTTCTGCGATAACTTAAAAGTAATATAACGATAAAGTATTTTCTGTGTCAGCGCCATACTTTGATTTAGACACACAACTCAGGGAAGTGGTAATTGGGAGTTTATTTTTTTTAACTTTGTTTTCAGTACGTTCTTCGTCAATTATCAACGAGAGCACAAACACAGAGCACTATCTTGTTATAATTAAAAGTCAATATTGACACAGAGTCATATACACATCTTACCAAAGAGATGACTTTCCTTCAATATAAAATAATAATTATATGGCTCATTACCATCATCCGAAACCTGCGTACGTTTGTTGGGTATGCCTCTTCAAACAAGCCAACACGCACACAAGCACTTGAAACAAGTAGATGTATTGAACTACAGCAGTGCTCAAGATGTAGTCAATGATCTCCTGGGATTTACAAAAGGAAGATGCAAAATTCGGAGTCGTGACAGATATTTTCTGAAGGATTTATTGAAAAAGAAAATATAGTGCAAAAGGATCAAGGAATACACAGAAACTAATTTAGCAATTGTAAATGTTTTGAAATAATAATAAAGATGATAATCTGATAGGGTTATAGCCCGCGACCAGGAGTGAAAGCTGCAGCAAGAACAATGTGGTATACGTCGACAACAAAGTAAGTCAATTTAATGTAAACACGAAGCCTAGCTTCGGCTTGAAACTAGAGAGGGTGTAGAAAACCCCGGAGACCTTTCTTCTTTGAGAGACGTAGGCACAGGGGGCTCCACGTATTTATTCTCAGTTGTCTTACTCTTCTCACTTCATACGGATGGCACGAAACCCGTTCATTGATATAGCAAAAACAAACATAGCTTGGTCTACCCTGGTGTCAGTGCGCGATAGTCTCGATTTGGCTTCTTTAATCAGATTTTCTAAGTTGACATTGATAGGGTGATTTTTAGCACATCAAGCTGAATGCCTTTCCTCTGGTCGGAGTGTGTACTACCTGTAATGTTGACATACCTACTTTCTCCCAACAACCCGGGATAGGATTTGGGTATTAGGACAAAGCTCTAATACCTAAAGCCAAAAGCAAAATAGGAATTTTGCCATGCCGTTTTAGCATGTTTGTTTAGTCATGTTTTGCTCTTGAAAACGCACGGATCTGCTAAAATATGCATTGTCATATTCCTATTATTGCTCGCTTCATAACAGCCTATCTTTGATTTTCATTTTCACTTTTTATCCATTTTGAAGTGTTTGTGTACATTAAATTTAAAACACCAGTCGCCTCGTGTTAAGTGATAAGTTTGATGAAATTTAATTTATGTGAGCAAACATTTACTTAAGGTTATTTACAGCTTTCTTAAAATTCAATGTCTGGGTTATGGTATTAGAATGAAAATATATACGTATAGCCGCTACTAAAATCACACAAACATCAATAGGTCATTGATTCACGTGCTATAAATATTAGTATTCACCTTCATGAGTCGTTCATGCCACTGGGTATCAGAATTAATTACGAGACAAAATGTTTCACAGAACCACGTCAATCGATGATCTTTTACTGAAGTGATGACATGTATATCTATTACAAAGTGATCATCATCACACAGAAATATGTTATCAAAATTTACTTGAAATATTAGAAATACTGCCGCTGGCATAATTGTGCAATTATAGTTGTAGTTAAGATTATAAATGCTAAGATAATGGGATCTATTTATCTATAGAAACGCTTTACAATAACTGTAACGTGGAGTGAAATGACAAAATCATCGATCGATTACATGGTATCTGTCGTTTTACTATGTACGTTCTACTCTCGTGTGTAAAGCTAATATTAAAATGAGAATAATTTGCAAAGCTGGAGTAACATCAGTAATTTAATTGTATATGAACCAAGCGCTACCTTTTATAGGTTTGATTTAATATCAACAGTGCAGAGACACACTTACCCGGGGAATCATGAATATATGCTGCACGATGTTAACGTACAATTATAACAAGAATGGATAGATAAATATATCAATAAATAAATTAATAAATTAATTAATTCACCAATACTGTATGACCTGTTAAACAGCCATCATGTGTGTAATTCAACATGCACAGCAAACATCATGAATACTGTATAACATGCATTGTAATTGCAATCATGAATACTATATAACATGCATAGCAATTACAATCATGAATACTATATAACAAACAAAGGAACATCATGAGTATAATATCATAACATGTATAGCAAGTATCATGAGTACTTACAGCATTTATAATAATTACATGAGTACTGTATAACATGTAAGGGACCATCATGAGTATATCATAACATCTATGGTAAGCATCATGTATACTGTAAAGCATTATAACAAACATCATGAGTATATCATAACATCTATGGTAAGCATCATGTAAACTGTAAAGCATTATAACAAACATCATAAGTATATCGTAACATCTATGGTAAGCATCATGCATACTGTAAAGCATTATAACAGACATCATGAGTAATGCAAGCATTTATAGCAAGCATAACTGGCAAATATTCTGACTACTCCATGGCATGTACAGAAACATACTGAGTGCAAGATGATATGCATAGCAAACATTCTTACGCATAACGTTTATTGTACAGCAAGTAAAACTGCCGCGTGTATACAGTATCTGTGATAGTTGGATACGTGTTCCCGAGCACGAAATATGTTTGGTTCCTTCTGTGTTAAGTAAGTAACATAATCTGTAAAACAGACATTATATAGTGTTAAATAGCGCTGTATCCCCTTGTCCTGGCTGATTGAGACACATTTATTTTGTACTTAGCTCAAACTCGTCACAGTGCCTGGCTCCTCCTACCCCTCAGGTTTGTATGTTAACCGTTGCTGTATGGAGTTTAATAAATAGTTGTACAAAAATAGGGACACGCCACAGCGTTGTGCCGAATGTCTTGGTATTAATCTGTACAAGAAGATTACTTAGAAAGTTTGCGCATGATAATAAATCTGACTAAATTACCTGATGGTCACAAAAGAAAGGAAAACGAAATTTTGAAGTAACAAACATGGACTGTATTCACATAGTTTGATGCATATTTACCGTTCCCAGCGTTAACGTTGTTTGCGGAAATGAAAGAACTTGATTTGACCCCATATCCAACTTTAACATGTTGATACTTTATTATACTCTGAAAATTAAACGGGTCGTAGTAAAAATAAAATAAGTGGTAAAACTATTTTGGAAGAGTTTATTTTGAAGCAATGCTAGTAAAAACATGTTTCCAATTCTTACAAGTCTTACTAAAATTCCCTTTGCAAACAAACCTTTCCTGGCATATGCATAACTATATGAAATGATATGAAACCCTTCTTATAAATATTTCTCGAATACCCTGACTTCTTCAAGAGGTTCCTGAGTTTCTAACGCACGAAACACAAATATTCTTACGTACTGTGCTTTCATTGGAGTTTAAAAGCAAATCGGTAGGAACCCATTTTATGTCAATTTTTAGAACTATGAATTAGTGTAATTAAACTCATATTAATTTATAAATCAATGAAGTGTCATCAGGGCTTTTTAATAGTTGTTTGTTAAAAGAAAAGTGTTTTCCACATTCTCAGCACACTGTTTTCAAAACGTATTGGAAAGTCTTTCGAAAACCGCTCAGCTAGTCATCCAATGTTGGCGGTCCTGTATGAATTTAATTTACATCCCACACTTTAACACACGCTTGTTTGGTGGACGTGTCTAATGCACACTTACATTCATGCAGTAGTTTATTCTTCACCTTTGCTTTCACGTTTGTGGATTTCAAACGACCGACTCGAGTATCATTGTTGCTTGCCCACTAATATACAAACAGAGGCCGTGAGGTATTGTCTAGCAGAGCGACTTTGCGTCAATCCATGAGCTCGTATTTGTACATCATTGCAGAGTTGAATATCACAATTTCACAGATGCCAGATGCCTTTCCCTGTTGCTTCATAACGACTATCGATTAAACTAAGGAGACTGTATATCTAAATGCAATAAATAGCATAATTTGCTTACTTTAACTTGTGTGCTTTATAATAGTACGTTTGTCAACTATGTTGTTTAAATTCCCAGCTCAGCTATGCTGTAATTGTAGTTAAACTTCTCGGATTTACTTACTTGCTTATTAATGTTTGTATAGTAACTGCTCAGCTGGTTTTCAAATTGCTTGCTCTACTCGGCTGTGCTTACATGCGTGTTGCTGTGTTTAAATGTAGCTGCTCTCCTCGACTTTCCTTACTTGCCTACGTACCTGCTCTCCTCGACTTTGCTTACTTGCCTAACGCTGTCACAGTGACTTCTGGAGTTTGGTCACTGAATTGTTGTTGCTAAGCTGTGCATTACCTTTTTGTGGCTATATGTGTTTTCAAATTCAAATTGAAACATTTCCGTATATTATGTTAAGTTTCCTCTACAACCTTTGCACCAACATGAGGTGAGTTGATGACACTCTATCAATAACAGCAGGTGTTTGCACACTACGATTACCTTAGAGAAGTATTGTCAGCTGTCGACTGAAAAATATTCTGTTAAATAAACTGAAAATATGAGTGATGACACCTGTGCTCTACAGTAACTCCGAGTCGACGAAATACATTTGTAAACCATGTTGGATCGTATTATATATGAGTTTTTAGATTTTATTGACACTGTTCCAGTGTCACTTGTTTCGAAAATGTCTGATCGTACATGTAAATGCATGTAAGATATACTTCTATATATGAACAGTGGGACACCTACACATTTCATTTCGTGTTGTTTGTGACAATTTCGAGGTGTTTTTAATCCTTTGTGCTCCAAAATGGAAACAATCTGGAGTTTAGTGAAAGGCACAGGATATACTGCGTTAAATGTTAAAATCAATAAATAAATCCCATCAAACTTTTAAACAGTACAATTGTTCCCATAATGCATATTTGGGATCCACCAAACCGTCCAGACGCTATAGAAAGCTTGCTGTTTATCTCAAATTGAAATGTGATATTATATCTACGTTGGTAAAATGTTTCAACACCTTTGTACATGTTTCAAGTCATTGTGCAGGGTTTAAATATACGCCGACAGATGAATGAAATGTTTTAATGTCATGCTTTTTCATTCTCGTAGAATAACAACAACAAAGGTTTTAATGCAAAGGAATAATAATGCTTGTTTATTTATATGACATTGAATAATTTTGTGACACGATTCACAAACGTGAAAATAACTTATTAATGTTTAGTTAACGTGGTTTAATAGATTCCTGCAATGAAGCATGAAACGAAACGAAACATGTTGCATGTTTTTTTTATCACGAAGCTGATGATTGTCAAACCCACTGAAGCTTTTCGACCCCCGTATGTCAATAAATAGCACAGTTAAAGGGCGACAGTTAACACCAGTAACAATGTATTCAGCTTTTTATATCTTCACAGTGACGAGAATACAAGGAGAATTTTAAGAATTGTTTTTTTTAAAAATCTAATTGTCAGTCATAATGTTGTCAAATTTGCAAATCAAATGAGAGATCATAAGTGATTCATTATCAAACACTTACATGTTATATAATAACGCTATTAATCTGAAATATAGAGCTTGTGAGGGTGGGCGAGGTCAGCATGTAGCACCAGTAATCCGCCAGTTAGGTGTGAGGTGTTTGATGCAGGAGTTCCAATACCTCTATGTCACCTTGGAGATGCAATCCTGATACTGACGCCATGTAAGTAGCACCGTGATGATATGGTTGAAAGCAGGACCGGATGCTGATTTAGTAAAGCAATACTAATAATAATAGTAATAATAATAATAGTGATAATAATAATAATGATGATGCTGATGAATGTCGTTAGTATGTCATCGTTTTGATGAAACTGTCCAGCATATTGTGAACGGATGCCTTGCTCGTATGTAAAGAGGCGTGATGGCATGGGGCAGATCGTTTACTACCGTCTCTGCCATGCTTGTAGCTTCACGGCATGGGGCAGATCGTTTACTACCGTCTCTGCCATGCTTGTAGCTTTATGGCATGGGGCAGATCGTTTACTACCGTCTCTGCCATGCTTGTAGCTTCATGGCATGGGGCAGATCGTTTACTACC
>JAUELE010229665.1:22300-47436 GCA_031471655.1 Diodora aspera | reverse complement strand
CATGTTGGTGACACCGTGGGGATGTGGCTGAAAGATTGCCAAATTCAACGTAAAACCCCAAATCACCCACTCAATTTTTCAATCTTCCAGTCATACTTATTGGATAATTATGATAATAGTAAATTTGTATACCTGTACTTAAATCTGAAATAACACACTCAGCGAAGTGTTTCTGATACTTGAACTTCTTCACTGATACAAACAGATTGATGCTGACCTTACTTCATTATACACTTAGATCCTCCCATCCCTGTGGTTAACTTCTGTTGATAAGTTATTGGAACTCTAACTATGATATTTCAACCATTAAACTAAACCATTAAACTTCGTAGCGGGGGTATAAATATGTCATCTTGCTACATGTATTACTATCAAAGGATTCAGTAATATGGCCTAACATCTTTTGTTGGCAGAAAAGCTTTCGAAACATCACCTTGCATCTTTATTTGGTCTTTGTGCACTTGTGAAATGTTACCTAGCACATTGTTTCAACTAATGTGATTTTAAATGTTGTCTTGCACCTTTCGTCGTCTTCTCTGAAGTTGCAAAATGTTACCTTGCATCTTTGCTTTCATCTTTTGTGATTTTAAGTGTTACCATGTACCATTCATTATCTTTTCTGAAGTTGTGAAATGCTGCCTTGCAGCACCTTTCGTCGTCTTTCCAGAAGTTGTGAAATGTCACCTTGCATCTATTTTTCATCTTATGTGAAGTTAAATGTTACCTTGCACCTTCCGTAATCTTATGCGAAGTTGTGAAAGATTACATTGCATTTTTTCTCACCTTTGTGAAGTTGAAAGGCAAAAGTACATTTTGTTTCCCTTTTTGGGCGGACAAAATACGTTATAAATATAAATATAATAATTTGCCTCTGATATTACATATATTTTAAAAACTTTACAGCCCTATGGTGCTGACAAAAGTCTATCCCTCTTCCAGAGCTCTGACCCTTCACACAAAGGCTTATTGGGTCGTTCTCGACCGGGGATAACTAGACACACCGAACTGTCCCCGACCTATTTGCATTCCATCGTTTTGTACCCCGGCTCCATCGTTTTGTACCCTGCTACCAGTGGTTGCTCGCGATGGTTTCGCATGTTCGCGACATTCCAGAAAGAGAATATGATAGAGATAGATAGTTTTGAAAAATATTGCACTATAACGTAGTTAGATTTTTAAGATATCGATGTAGTGATTTTGACATTAAATTTGAGTCCTACTATTTAACGTCCGAGAGAGTCCGGAAACGTCCGTGAATGTCCGATGGGTTTAATGTTGTAGAGAACGCAAAAGTAAGACCTTTTTTAATCAGAGATTGTGTATTTTGGCATATTATGTTCATTAACAAAGTTTAGCCCACTAGTCTTGTCCAAGGCAAACTGTAAAGAATGCTCGTTGCGCAATAAAGACTGGCGGCATATTGATAGCGTTCCTCTATACAGATGGGAACATACATATCTATTGATTCTTTTGCAATTTATTGTGTACATGTGAATTATGATTTGTCAATCATTCTGTATAAACTAGACGGAAACAAACTATTAAGAGCCCACCCAACATCTTGTGAAAAGTGAAGGTAACGTGTACATGTATAAGTGTACACATGCTGACTAAAGGAAATAAATATGACGTAAATGCAACGTTTCAAAAGGTTTATGAAAATTGTCAAAATTCTATTGGAAAGTTCGAAGTATATTCATTTCGCCTTTTTAAATGCCCGAGTGTCTTAACAGGAGGTTGGTGTCTTTTCAGAGGTGAAAAAGTAATGCACGCGGTGTGTGTTGAGTGGAATTGTCGTGAGATGTACATATTTAAACGTATATGTATCATTCTGAATGTTGGGTTTTGAAAAGGAAACATTAAGTTAGACAACGCGTCCAACTTTTAAAAAAACAAGCAAAGTTTGAATATTTACTGGAAAAATATGAGGTTCCAAGTACAGTCCTATAGCTTTATCAAACTCGTCAAACTGATTTACTACCAAGTCTCTCTCAGATAGACCATATATTCGCGAGGAATTCACATAGACTATGCAGGACCAATGTTTGGGAAGATGTTCTTAGTGACTGTTGATTCCTTCAGTAGTGGATTGATGTGATTCTCGTATCTTCAGCAACGTCGTTAGCAACGATTGAAGCCCTACGTTCTGTATTTGCTATACACGGCTTACCTGAGATGGTTGTGAGTGATAATGGAACTTGTTTCACGTGTGAAGAATTTGAACTGTTCATGTCAAAGAATGGAATATACCATGTGAAAACGGCGCCCTACCATCCCTCATCGAATGGGTTAGCTGAACGTGCAGTTCGTACATTCAAGGAAGGATTGAAGAAGACACCAGGTCCAAACTTGCAAGTTCGTTTGGATAGATTTCTATTTCATTATCGTTCGACACCACAGTCAACAACTCAGCAGACACCAGCGGAACTGTTATTTAATCGTAAGATTAGAACTCATTTGGACTTCATACATCCATCGGTTCATCAGAGAGTGGTGAAGAAACAACTGAAACAGAAGAGTATACATGATCAGCATGTAAGACACCGAGACTTTAGTGAATTTGATCCCGTGTTTGTGAGAAATTTTGATTCTGGTCCCAACTGGTTGCCAGCGACCATACGTGAGAGAACTGGTCCAGTGTCAGTTGAAGTTCAGTTAGCCGACGGACGCGCCATGCGTCGACATCAAGACCATGTTCGTCATCGAGAAATAGTAACGGAAGCAGAGACAGAGCTACACGATCAACATTTCAAGTCAGCTTGTACTGCCATACCGGTAGTACCTTTTTCCGTTTCAGATCCTGTTCCAGTATCGGTACATGTTCCTACACCAGGAAGTGATGCAAAACCCAGAGATGGTGCTCCAGTACCCCAGATTCCAGTTTTGATTGACTCTAATAATAATAAACACAGTAATGTGTCATGTAATACTAATAGTGAAAAAGTGATCGTGACAAAACCAGTGACTGTTCCAGTGAGTGAGACCAGACCACAGCGAGTTCGCCGTGAACCAGCATATCTCAAAGACTTTGTAAAGTCATAATTGTCACAAGTATTCTTAGCTTGTGAATGTGCACATTGTATATATTTCGGCCGCAATTGTTATTGTTAATTTTATAAGTCTTGGGTAAATTTTAAACTTAAGGGGGAGGATATGTACTATATTGAATGCGTCTTAACGCTAATAGTATGTTACGTCACCGGAAGTGTAAAGTGCTTGCCGGAACCATGCTCTTCACTCGGCGGCCATATCGAACTCCTGTACAGACGTGCAATAAATGTATGTCCTCAAGAAGACTTAGTGATGCTTGGGGGGTTCACGACACAACACATCTAAAAATCATCAGTATACAATTATTTGATGGTGTTCCGCTTTTACTACAGGAACTGATATGCTTTAGGGAGCGATTTTGATTGGTTGAGGGGGGAGGCGGCTGGAAGAGTTTGAAAATAAATAGTTTGTATAGAATGTTGGAGGAAATGAATAGATTGCACGAGTTAAAAGAAAAAAGATAGATAGTTTGCAGAGATATATACATTTGTTTTTATTTTTCCGTTTATAATTATGAAATATATTATGGAAGAAAAACAAATTAGAATAAAAAAACATACATTGTCTCACACCATGACGTAAAAGAAAAGCTTGCAAGAGAAGCATCTTCCATCCCACTCCCTCATCACCTCCCCCCCCCCTTCAAACTTGTGAAATATGCTGAGGATGCACTATTTTGCATGTTATTTTTTTTTAACTTTCCAGGGGTGCATGCCACCAGACACCCTAGAAAATATACTGACGTCCAAAAGAAAGTATACCATGATTTTGAGAGACTACTGAATAAATTCACAAATGCGTTGGATATGCAAGATATATCCCTTCAAGACTTAGAAGGTTTATCAATGAGATGATTTCAATCAAATTACACTCACCGAAATCCAAGCATCCTTTTGATAAACTATGGCATAAAGACGTAAAGGAAAATAATTGAAATCATTTGGTATACTTTCTTTTGGACGTCAGTATACATCTTCCATGAAATATGTTGTGCCCGCCTCCCCCACCCCTTTAACAAAGGATCCGGTCCTGTATTATATACTGACGTGCAAAAAAAACTATATCAAGATTTAAAGAGATTGATGAATAAAATCACACACACGCCGGATATCCCTCCAAGATTAGGAAGTGTTATCAACGCCATGATGTCAGTCAAATTACTCTCATTGAATCCAAGTATCCTTTGGATCCAAAATGGCATAAAGACGTAAGGGAAAATAATTGAAATTATTTGGAATCGTTTCTTTTGCACGTCAGTATATTCCATTTGGATACAGTTATTAACTTATTGAAATATTGACTTGCCCGTATGGATGCCCATTCTTAGTTTGAACTTGAACCCGGGAAGATCCGGCATGTCCAACTGCTCCGTCATCAACAATATATCCAGCGCCATCTTGGCTATTTCCTCGACATGCCGCTGTTCATTTCTGTTCGGAATGCCTAGTGAAATAAATTTGGACATTAAATCAGCATTTGTTTTGCCATCGCGCAGTATACAGGCGACGTGGGTAGACCCAGGCCACTTCGCAACAACGTCAATAATTCGATAATTTGGATCAAAAATAACTTCAGCGTTGATACTGTGATAACTTTTTCTGTTTACAAAAACCTCTTTGTTTACATGAGGGACAATAATTCGCACATGTGTGCCATCAATCACCCCAACGACGCCCGAAAACTGAACCAGCTCATTAAGTAATCTGCTGTTTCTGGATGTTTCGTCTAAAGTTCGAGGGAATCGAATGAACCTCCGAATTATGTCTAGAGATAGCATGCAATCCATTACTTGGTCAATAGCACGGAGAAGGCTGGGATAGCCTAAAATCGTCCCCATTGCACATTTGTATTTGCCTTGTGTCAAAATATCTCAGCTCGACGCCGTTGGGTTGGAGGTGAAATAAAATCATAAACTAAGTCTGTCACAAAGATGACACCAGCCTTTTTTCAAGCCTGAATCTTCTTACAAATTCCATTTCTGAATATATTTGCCAAACATTTTTTTCTAGCGTAATTTTCATGACAACCTGCCGCCATATTGTTTTGACTGCTAACATAATTCTTTAATTTGTTAAGTGTCCTCTGCAAGTTAAGAACAAAATTAAGAATTCTTTACTTAATCCTTCGAATCCTGGGTTCCCTAAGTCTTGGGCACCACTACCAAGATTCCCCAAGGGGAAACAGTGAAAGAATGCTTCCTTACCAAAAATAAGATCAGATGTAATAGAGTTGCTTATATGCTGAGAAGTTGCCTAGCTATCAGTTCCTAAACAGCAACATGTGTCGGCTGGTATACCAGTCTCTGGGTTATCTACACTTACTGCTTATGGCCTCAAAACAGAGCGAGTGAGTGAGTGAATGTGATTTAACGTAGCAGGGGGTAATATTTCAACCATAACGCTACGGTTGGTACAAAGGATACCAAATGTTTGAGTCGAACGAAAGCGACCCAGCCGGGATTCGAACCCCTCAACCTTGCGGTTGTGAGGCAGACGCTCTACCAACTGAGCTACCTGGGCCCGGTTTACGAAAGAAAAACATATTACCAAAATTACAGTATTTTTCCATTTGTTTTACTCACCCTCGAAGAGATGCACATACTTGCATTGCGGCCGGTCACACTGGCCGGATTTAAAATCTCGGCATACTGGGAGGGTGTCCCGCAACTGAAATATCCAAACCATGACAATGATATCGCTAAACGGACGAAACTCTGTAGAGTTAACCACCACCGTGTTAATCACATGAAGATTTAACTAGTGAAAGAATTCCAGCTTTTTCCCATTAAAGCAGTTACGAAACGTTAATAGCAAATATATTTTTATTTTTAACTAAATTTGTGTTAAACTGTATAAACTAGAATTTACACAAATGCAACTGGAGTGATGGAGTAACAACAATCACGAAACATCCAGTTCATGCAGAAGACAACAAACAATGTTATTGAAAGGTTGCAAGGTTAATACATGCCATGATAACATCAAGGAGCTAAATTACGAATCTGCCAGCTGAAAACATGCAATTCCGAACAATTCTTAGTGCTTGCCACTTATCTCCCTTGAAACAAATACAACCCTTCAGTTGCTGATCTGGGATATATCCTGTTCATGCACGTTCAGTTTAATCAGCAATTAATTCTTAGCAGACTTCATATACAAGTCACTAGTGTCTGTATTCGAACTAGATCTTGGTAGTCAGCGCAGTTGTTTAATCCAAAAATCCATTAATTTTCATCCTCTCCATAGCTGATGGTCATTTCAAAATAGCATCTTAAAGCAGTGTTAAACAGAAGCCCCTATATCCTACAAACAAGGTTTATCACTAACTCTAATATATAAAAGATTTGAGGCCAACAAATGCTCAATTTGAGGCCCACAGAAGATTAGCGACAACTTCATTGTCTAGCTATTAGTTAAAAAGCCGAATGGGACAAGCAATTATATCTGCCGCAAAGCTTGGATGGTTTTGAGGTGAGAGCAAGTGGCAGACGAGAAGTATGTAGACTCACATGTTACATCAGCAACTTGTTGTGACGTCGTCAATTGCCCTGAATTAGGAACAAACGAGGGATGAACATTTTTGTTTTATGGAATTCATTTCAACTTAGATGAAGGCAGGAGCAAGCGAAGAGGACTACCAGTCAAGCAGTGACAGTTGGAGGGAAGCTGGGTTACCTCCCCTTGTGAGTGCACAGAATCGTGGCAAACATCCCCTGCTTGTGTAGTGGCAAAAGCATAGCTGCTTGAATGAGTGCGAACTGTTCCATCTCCATTCTTCTCTGGAAGTCCATGCATGAATGTCACATGGTGGGTGTGGCAGTATTTGTCAGGAAATGTTTATGATCACGATAAAACGCTTACAATTATACCCCTAGACTTATATCTTTGATTAGATGTTTTGCGATTGATGAACTTGTCATTCATAATATTAGGGACATGAAGCTTGCTCATTTACTTATTTACTTTTAACTTACTTACTTATAACTTACTGATTTTTTTCAACCTACACTTAATTACTTACTTATAACTTACTTATTTATTTCAACCTACACTTAATTACTTACTTATAACTTACTTATTTATTTCAACCTACACTTATTTACTTACTTATAACTTACTTATTTATTTCAACCTACACTGCACGTTCAGCAATCAAGCTTTCCATGACACAATGCGTAGTATTAAACCTTCCAATTAGTGCCCTGAAAGTTTCTCTTTTTATATTTAACAACTTGTGGTGTCTCATATAATATATTCAAATACATGTGATTTCTCTATGTTTAAATACAGAAGGACAAAAAATATTTAGAACTAAAGTATTTATTTGGATTAATTCTTAAATGGATCGATGTATGTCTTTCTATTTTGGACACATCAAGATAGAACATATATGTATTCATGTATATTGATATTTTTATGATTACAGAGAATCATGTTATTGCCGACATAATTTAACTAAGATATTTAAGTATTTAGTCACAGAGTAACAGTAAGTTCATTACCTGTTGGATCTGAGATCAGGTCACGTACTGCTTGTTCAGTGAGGACTGACCCTACTGCCCACTACCAATGTTACACCTACCAACAACTTTCACCTATTGTCTCTTTATTAACAGTATGAACAGAAATCCCTTTAGTTCCCAGTTAGTCATTATATTTCATTCACAAGCTGACAGTTACAGCCTGTATCCCCCGCCCAGCTCATCACTCGGAGAGAGGAGGCACGTGTATCTCAGTCAAACAACGGTTTACTGCCGCACTGCAGTATAAACCCGTGTACATTTGCTGGCGCGCCGTGCGGAGAGAAACAAGAGGTTATAACTACCTGTTTATTGTCATCAAAGTATGTGACACTAGCAGCGTTAGAAGGGAGTGGAGCGCAAGTAGGGGCCGCCACCACAGCCTCGGCTGGGGCAACAACCAGCGGATCTGTCAATCAGAGGTTGCCATGGCAACAAATACAATTGTGCAGGTGAAGCAAACACATGCAGAAGAATGCGAGAAGCATAAGGTTTAAGTGGTCAGTATGAAACAAAACCAAAAAAAGTCAAAAATAAAACATTGTTAAGGAGGCTGCTTCATCTCGGCCACACTTGACTCTCTATTCGAGATTCCAATGAATTTCAACTTCTGTCTGTATTTCCAACAGTTTTAGGTCGACGAGAACTCAAGTATGTCCGAGACTGCAGCAGATGCAAATACAAATGTTGATAAATGTCTTGAAGAACTATTTCTGAAAGATACAGAGGACTTGACGTCATATTGAACTTTTCTGAAAAATAACGTATACGAATAAGATGCTGCAATAGTATAGAAACAGTCCTCTATATATATGTCTCAAAATAAGAAGAGACAGTTCCTCACCTTCGGTTGGTTGGGCCAATTGAAATATCTTTCTTCATCATCCAATACAAGCTGAGAAAGATGTGATTTTTAGACTCAAGTTCTTCAAGACACTCGATCATAAATAAAAGTTACTGTGAATATAATAACCTCTACACAAACTGGTTAATAGAATATTAAATGAAACAAAATAAAAATCCCAAATACCACAAGAAGCAAAGGATAAATTGTGAATAAAATCCTAAAATAATTCAATGAACAGACATGACAAACATGGCTACACATATAGTGGCCCAGATTTAATCTGAACAATGTAACACTGCAATTAACTTGAAAATTAAATACCTTGTCTTTCCACAAGGAAGCCTATGTTTCGGTTTAAAGTGAATTTGAAAAACTTGCAAAAGGTTCGTGTAATCAAAGTTGCAGACTTCAAGCTAGTTTAACTGGTTCTATTTTACAGGCACACAGATCTTTTTCTCCTTTTTTTTTTTTTTTTTAAAGTAACGCAGAGCTGAATGTTTGTGGTGTCTTGTGGTCGACAGAAAGCTGAACAAAGAGCTGCGATCCAAGTTACCTCAACTGTTCCATGAATGAATTACTTTTCACTCTTAGCTGCTTATATGTATGTAATGTTACTAATGTCTAATATACGTACTAGTATGTTAAAGAGAGTGTTTGTATTTATATATATTAATGGTTATCTCTCCGAGTTGTTTAGGTTGAGTCTCTTCTCTCTCTATCTGTGTACGTCCGTCTGTCTGTCCATCCATCCTTGGACATCCGTCTCTGTGTAGGTGTATCTTCATAATGTCATCCAAAGTATCCTCGGGTGTTGAAACAATTTATTGCTTGGAGAATTCCGACTCAATGCCAATTCATTTTTGTGATACTTAACTTCACAGCATATGAGGGCTGCTCCAAAAGTAATGCCTGTTTATTTCAACAGAAACTACAACAGGTACAGCAAGCACAATAACACCAATGGATAGAAAAAGGTTTCAGCTTCAAACACAATTTGTCCACATAGTAACCACCATTAGCTATGCATTTTCACCAGTGATAAACAAAAGTCTGTATGTCGGATCCATGGATCTCCACCAGCAGATGAGACCCTTTTTTCTCAGCAGTGAAGACAGACTTGTCAGAAAATGTTGTCCATCTGCATCCGTCCATCCGGAGAAAATGCATAGCAATGCTGATGACCATGTGAAGAAATTGTGGTTTGTAGCCGAAACCTTGTTCGATCCATCAGTGTTCTTGTTCTCCCTGGATCTGTTGTAGTTTCTGTGAAAATAGAGAGGAGGCAGCGTCCCTTGTACATCCATCATAACACCCAGTTCTGTCAGCACCCACACAATGAGACCCATCTACGTACAGATGACAAACTTTCCACAAGAAACAGAGTTAATAAAATAAAATGTTTTGTTCTGCATGCTGTCATGTCTGTTCATCAAAAGCAAGTTAATAAATTGCTACAACCATAGTGCACTATAATGACTGCTGACTCTATTCATATACTGTGAATAGGTCATGTAAGTAAACCAACGCCAATGCTTGAGAAACATAGTAGGTTAACCTCAAATTGTTGGTGTTTGGGGAGGCACAACAAAAGATGGAAAACAGTTTGAAACTTTTGTGCAAACAGGCAAAATCATGGACGCATTTAGTGACATAATACCAAGCAGAGACGTTGCATGCAATGAAATTAATAACAGGCATTAACAAAGGCAACATTCATCATTGGAACTACGACGACAAGACAGAGCCCGATGGACTAGTGGTGAGAAAAATGGACTTACATGTGACGGGAATATACGGTTGTTGGCCTAGCTGCATAAGAGCTGCGTGTGGATACGCTCCGATTGCACTAGGTTGGTAGGTCATGGGGATTCCACTCTTAGCATCAGTCATCGCCATCCTTTTCATAGGTGGGATAACTCCTGGGATGGTACCCTAGTAGCAGCAAAGAGGACAAAAATGATTGGCCCCAGGTCAAGTCTTGCATGAATCATACATACATTGAAATCAATTACTTTAAGTGCAGCAGATTTGATAGTCACAGAGTCAAATCAAAATCCAGAAGGTTAAGACAGCTCGACCAAATATTTTTAATAATTTGTCAGCATCTCTACTGATTAATAGAGTTGAAAGAGTAAGCATCTAGAAGACAAGTAGATTGGACTAAATATCCTCAACACTGAGGCACAGTCTAGTCTACGGGACATCTGGCTACTATCAGAGACTAAAGACAGTTTATCAGTCACATTCGCTTCAATACCAAAAATCTACTTAAGACAGATAGAGAAATATTTTTACACTGATTGGCTATCAAACTGACGTTGCAGAATCACATGACCACGGTACCTCAAGAACCTTATCCCAATTTGACAGACAAAAATTTAAAAACTGAGGGTTGAGTCAAAATGGAAAGCAGCCATGCAAGAGGCGTGTAGTGGAAGGCTGGTGAAGATACTGCCAGACATTTTGGATCACGAATAAAAGGAAAAAAAAAAATGAAAGTTATGTACAGTTTCTACATAAAGCAAGATATGTCACTCGGTGTGTCATGTGACTGTGCAAACATACGTCTTAAAAGCTCTCTACAGCTACATGCAAAGCATGATGGGAAATAGTACCAGAACAAGATCGTCTGTAGGTTCACGAGGTCGCTTCTTGCCCGCGGTCAAGACCTCAACCACTTGCGGCTAATTAGTATGCAGAGCACATGATGGCAATTGGCCAATGAAATGGCGGCATGGCAGGGATGGCGGCACATGACAACAGCAAGCAGCAAGGCATGTTGGGTGATGAAAATAAAAAAGGCACCGTTGGTAAAGGTTGATACCATGCATATAAATACTTAATGTTATCTTTACAAAAAGCTTCAGAGAGAGAGACATCCATCATGCCTTTAACTGAAATTCCGTCCCCATAATTTGAAAATTAATATAAGTAAGTGTTTGGAAAGATGCCAAGTGCTTGAGTTGTTATATCAAACAACGTGAGTAGAACCCTTAGAAGAAGACAGTGTGACAAAATTAATAGTTCATGCAAATAACAAAATTAAAAGTCAAACGATTTCAGTTAAAAAAGAACAACCCAAAGCATAGAATAGATTTGTTCTATATAATGCCTTATAAAAATATAATAAGCTTGATCTTAATAGTTTGTGAAGTTATGTGAGTTCAGCGGGCTAAACTCCAAACATCTAATGCTAAAGATAAATCTGCAACAGAAAAGAATGAAACCATCCAAGCTGAAAAATAAAATAATAATGTAACGTATGTAGCTATCAATCAAAACTAGGATAACACTCTTGTTGCTATGGCAACCATAGTATAACAGCTTATCGAATTCGTCTTGTAATTACTAGAGTATTTTGTCGGTTTCGGATCAAATTTCTGCTGAAGTTTTTTTTTCCCAAAAAACTTAAGTAGAACAGGTTTTTTTGGTTTCTTTTTTCATCACACAAGACTACTGTGTCCTTTACCTCCATGATACAAGAGGTTTGGACCGAGTCTCCGAGTGATTTACATCAGTATTGGTAATAGCAAACCACACTGTGTTCGTATCTGCGTGTTCTGATACATATTAGCATGTACGTACAACCAAGCGATACACCAAACGGTCACATGCAGTTTGGGTCACTGACTTGATTTGCTGAAATTTAATCACCCCCTGTCACGGAAACTCTTAACGCTGTAACAGTCGAACTCTTTTGTTACATTGGAATTTGGTTTATGGCATTTCACATTTTCGTTGGATATGTACACGTGTTTCGTGTAAATTTTAGGGTGTAGGAATACGGTGGATTTGGAGGTACATAACGCAGAGGAGCAGCAGAGATGTTGATATCAGGTTCATCAGAGTCGATCGGAAGGATGAGAGAAGAGTTGTGTCATGAAATATCACCAGATTGTAGCAGATAGCATTCTACGGCAGCAACTACACCAAGCTTGACTGTAAACATCACACGGTCTCCACGGCATCACGTCCACTTTCTACAATCCATCGTTCCCTGGTTGTTCTTCGTGTGAGTGTTTGTGAGACAGAGGTGAGTGGCTAAGGCAGAGAACGGTTGCAACTACAAAAGGCGGGCGGGCGGGCGGGTGTTGAGGGCAGCAGAGCTTGCACAATGCAGTGTTAGAGAGGTATAGAGAGGGCGTGCTGGCTGGATCCTGCCCCACAATAAACAGAAGTCTGCAGATACTGTGGCAGTGCCACGCTCAACTAAAACAAAACACTATCAGCTTCCCGAGCAAAGGGGATGATGGCGGCGGACAGAGAGACTTTTGTTGAGAGGGAATATTGCAGCTTTCAAGTGAAGTGACCCGGAATTAGCTTCCCATACATCTGGATGCAACCATTACAATCGAGAATCATAACATGCCTTACTGTTCTCTATCATTTCATCAGCCAAGATCAGGTCAAGGCAACTGACTCCAAAAGTTGGAACGTTTATCAAAGCTAATCTCCATCATAACAGATTGCATCAAGATTCCAAGTTACATTTGGACTAGCAATAAATAATAAAAGAGGTGTTTAAGTAAGTTTCAACAAGCATAGTATGCAAGGTACAGATAGAAAGAGTCACTACCGATGCAAGACAGCCAGGGATGGACAGACAGACAGACAGACACAAGGAGGGGTAAGCAGACAGACAGACTGACAGACAGACAGAATGTATAAGTGTGAAGTAAGCAGACGGTAGCCCTACCAGCTGAGTCTGGGTCGGGGCGTTCTGCGCAGCGACAGCGTTTGCCCGTTGTTGTGCGGCCTTAATCTGGGCCTGAAGGTGGGCTGGAGGGTGAAAATATCTACACGAATCCCGCGTACACTTCCCCTTTATGAAATCCATACACACCGTTACGTGGTTGTCGGATTGGTCGACTGTTACATTGTCAGGAGGGTGAGCAAAGCGACATTCACTAGGTTGTCGCGTGCATGTACCTCTTTGAAATTCACGACATACCTGAAATGAACGTAGAAAAGCAGAAAAGGCATATGTTAGTACCGGCAGACGGGCAGAGATTATGCCACCCATCAGAGCAACTAAAACAGCTAGCCTGATCATATATAAGAAAAGGAAAAAAGCAAATGAATTTGAAGGAGAAAGGTGAACTAGCATAGAATGTGCTACAGTCTATATAGAACAGTGGCTAGGGAAGCACTAGATAGTTACCGTTGTCATGGCAACACACGTGGGACTAGCGGCAGTGCCCATGTTATGTCCAGCTTGTGAGAGAGTTACCTGCCTTGACAAAGCTCAAGATGGCGGATATTCAAATAAGTGCAGATATTGTGCAGTGATTGGTCAACTCAGTTTTTGGCATATTATTACAGAAGCTGTTTAAGCAAACTCTTCCCAGGGTTCTCTGCCATCAAATTTAAAAATATGTTCCAAAAGATAATGGTGTCTCTCATCTTAAAACTTATAAATTCTAGTCAGCACTCTGTCAGTGGTGTGCATGTTGTTTATTTCTTTTGAATTAATTTTTATTTACCATTTTTATTCAAATTAAAAAGTCCGAAACAAATAATTATAAATACAAAATCGGAGCCAAAGATTCAAGTACAAAACAACTTCTATCTGTCCAGCTGGATTTCTGCCACTTCCACTCACTTGACAGAGTGCTGACTCATGCTTTCTCCCTGAATATGTTCATGGATCTGACCTTACATAACCCTGGATTCCCTGCTCGTGTTTACAGTATCCCAGATCCATAAACACAAACAAGAAGAAACTAGGACAATTATCTGAATCTTCGTACGACAAATCTTCAATAGTAAATGTATGCAGAACATAATTTTGAAAAGTCACCCAATTTCAGAGACTTAACCTCCAGTCTACTTTCAGGCAAAAGAAAAGATGACAGCAAATTGAATCTAATGCTATCAAACTTGCAGGAAATAAAAGAGCATAAACCAAGAACCCCTGGCATACCATTTAAAGCATCCATCGACAGAGATTAAAGATCCTGTAAAAGTAGCCGCCCTAAATCTAGAATCAAGCACTTGAAAGTTGAAAGCATATATACTGCAGCAGAGTTCCCTCCCCTGAATACCACTTCATTCTAGAGGCAGAAATATGTGTGTAAGGACAAGCGTTACTGTCAAACATAAACAACGACAACCAGTCGTACTGGGTGGTCGAGGCTAGAACTAGACGGGATCAAGTACCTACCTCAAGCCTATCTGGGCGGCCTAGTTTCTGCTGATTGCTAGCCTGTATAGAAGTAGGTATCACCCCGGGGATTTGTTGTGTGAGCATCGTTCCTTCTCCCGGCACCGTCACAGTCCCGGCAGGCATGGACGCATTTAGGTATGGACTAAAAGTTGGTATAGCAGACGTGGGTGCTGAACTCATGTACGGCGGGGCCTACAATATCACATGCAAACAAGAGTCAACACACAACAGATAATCCTGCATCCAATACAAATTCAAATGCAGAAAACTCATAAATCTCCAGCTAAGGATCTTACAGTATGTATGTGTACACATCCTCATGAATCTCCAGCTAAGGATCTTACAGTATGTATGTGTACACATCCTTATGAATCTCCAGCTAAGGATCTTACAGTATGTATGTGTACACATCCTCATGAATCTCCTGCCAAGGATCTTACAGTATGTATGTGTACACATCCTCATTAATCTCCTGCTAAGGATCTTACAGTATGTATGTGTACACATCCTCATGAAGCTTACTCTGACCGATCAAATGGACATATTTTACTGTGTTGCTCCTAAATACAGACACCGCTCTAGATAAAGACTCTCTCACCAGTGTCAAATTCTGTCTGAAATATACTTTCTTGACCAGAATTTGACATTATGATCCGCAGATTCTGATTTTTCAAACAAGCTAATATGTTGTCAGGCCAGAAACTAACAGAGACAAAAAATATGAGTAGCTTCATGAGATTTGTCTTAGATTTAAGTTTCAATCACTATTTTCTAAACTTGTTAACTACTTTTTATTTAGCTTTTTGCAAGTTTTCAGCCATATCACCACAATGTAACCTCAGCTTGAAAGATCTCATTCAATCTGGATATACCTACATATTGATCATCCAGTGAACACAACTTCATTAGAACCTTCCAAAGCAAATTCTCATTGCCACAATTACATTCCACATCAATCGGAGATTTACCAACTCCAACACATCTTCTACTCCTCTCCTGGAGAGTATTTCAGCATGCAATATCAACAAATAGATCTTAAATTTAAATACATGTGAATTAATTTAAACACAGTACTCCCACTGTGGAATGAGCAACAGAAAGCAAAACCTGGTCTACAGGACGACCCAAGCGTCTAGTTAATCTAAGCATTTACAAGCATGCCTTGACTGAGGCAAGCAATGGGAGAGTTAGAAGATCTTGTGTCCTTGGCTTCAAGCATGCTTACTCTTTGCTTACACAGGATTAGCAGAATATCATATCATGCCCATACAAGTGCTGCTATATTGTGGGCAGTGCTCAACACAAAAACAGCTGTGTTTATCATTCATTAATGATACTTTTAGTCTCTACTCCTTTCCTCAGAAATTCAGCTTCAAAACCTTTGGCGTAAGTTTGACTTTTTTTAAACATTAAACTACTTTGATCTAAAAATTTCCCAAAGAAATGTAAATCTTATTTGTATCTTGAATACTTAAATCTGCTGGGACGGCTCTTGTACAGTGAATGGGTGATCTGGTGTCCGGACACCTGTCTCTCCAGGCTGAAAGAAAGGTGCCCGGACAGGACTCGACCCACTACCGCCAAGGCTGGCAGTTTGCTGGGCTGACGTGCTGACCACTGCATCATCCCACGCCCCGCTCTTGTACAGAATCTTGTTAATGATGCTTCCTGTACTTAAGAAATCTAGTCTTCTTGAAGACAAGCTGAAACAATTATTGAACCAATGGTATCATCGACCTGTCCGAATTTGGTACCTCTGATAATACAACTGAAATTAATGAAAGGGTAATCAAAATTTGGTATCCTTCTCCCAATCGTAGTTAAGGCTGAGTCACGTTCAGACACACAGTCTTAATTCTGGAACAACTTCAATCATACACAGCTGTTTTAATGCAAACATACATTGTGCAACAAGCAGGCAAAGAAAACATTGAGGCAGTTTTTTTTTAATTAACACAATTTTCCGAGTACAAAATTATGACAAAATATGGCACTGGACGCAAGATCTTCCCCTTGACTGAGCTGACAGCAAGACTCCCAATAAAGAATATAAGAATATTACCACTGACCATAAGGGGGTAATGTCCAGTAGGCAGAACTGTGGGAATCGCCATGGCTTTGTTCCCCGCCTCAAACATTGAAATAAAAAGAAAAATATTCATGCAGACTAGTTAGTAATTATGTGCCAAATGTTAGAGATGTCCATTGCAGCATTGATGTTCTGAAGCCAGACACTTATCATCATCCAAATTGGTTTCAAACAGATTCTGAACCAGTTTGGGACAGATCTTGAACTGGTTCAAACCAAATTTTGAACTGGTTTCATTAATTGTAAACATAATTGATAATAAATGTACCTGGTTGACATCCAAAGCACTTTTTCTGAACCAACCTCTACTTGAATGTATGTTATTTGGACAAGTATTGATATCTGAAATATCCTGACAAATACTTTGCCTCTGAAATTTCTGTTCAGTGACAAAGATGTTTTGCTTGAAAACATTCTATTTCGGAGAAGATACAGACAAAGGCTACATGTGCTGTAATAAGATTTCTGCCCAAGACAAGAGTCTGGACTCAGAACAAGACTGATGGGAAGGTCAGGAGAGGGTGCGGGGATTTACGGAGCCAAACAGATCCCATTAGTAGGTCAGGTTGGAAGGGGAGGTCAAAGATCGAGGGTTAAATTTGTTATGCTGGCATCGGACACAGAAATAAAACAATCAAAACACAACAACAAACAACAGCAGACACAAGGTGCTTCATGCTTACACTTTCTTCTGACAGTGAGTATACAGCTAATTTACATTTTTTCTGACTTTTCAACAATTATTAAAAATATGCAACATACAAACATGTCTGACATTCTGTTATGAAAACGATGCTAGTATGTGCAAGATGTTTTGATAAATACACAAAATGATTATGCGTTATATGAAGGATCTAAAGTGCATTGGCTGTTAAACGTCTTGTAAAATGAACGATATTTACAAAAACAGGGTAGGAATTGGAAGGAGATTGTTACGGGCTGCATGGGTCACTGTTCAAACTATCATCTACTCTTTCAACATCAGATGCAAATGCACTGGGCAACAATGCAAGCATTTGAAAGGCTTATGATATCATGGCCAGTTGAAACACGTAAAGCCAAAATATCATGCACAAATGTCATAATAAAGCAAATTTAATCAAGCTCAAAGAATTTGTAAAGTCTAATTGTGTTGATGGTGACAGCATGCAGGATTTTTCATTCTCATTGGTCCAAATAACAAAATGTAATAGAACATAGTTCAGAGCGAGCAATTTGACTTTTTCAATATATATATATAAGTGACATACATCCTGTTATCACTTTGAAGAAAGAATAAGGTCCAGAGAAAAAGTTTCAAACGACACCGAATAGGCAGAATGTCTGACATTAAATCCCAAATGATGTCAACCTGGCATTGAATCTGAGAAGGCTGTTTGGAATATTCATGTATACTGTCATACTTATGTATCCATTACCAATTTTAGAAAAACAGGCAAAGTAAACCCAAGAAGCGAAAACAAGACATTCAAGGGAGGCAACTCACCACTGGAATTACATTCTGCATATAGGGTATGGTAGCGTGAGCAGCCTGCAATTGCAGATTCCGTAATATCAAATTGTTGCGCCCATTTTGTAGAAGCTGTTCTCGCAGGTGCTGCGGCGGGTGAAGGTACTTGCAAGGGGGATCTTTCCTCTGACATTTTCCCTGAAATCAGAAATAGCAAACCTGCATATCCAGCAGCCAACCAAACACATGGATTTCATGCCAATTTACATCAATATCTGCCGCATCATTTACTCTTCCTGTCTCTTATACGTCACATTCTATAAATGTTCCTTATTCAAATATTCAAGATAAAAATGTCATTACTGTTCCAAAATTAATTTTTTTTAAATTTATTTTCTATTGTGCCTCTGGAAAGAAAGGATCCCTCCAGACTGAGGAACTTTTTGAAAAGAAACCATTGCCCCTTCTGTAGAGAAATCTTGAATCCTTCAGCTGCTGTTCACAACACTTTGCCGAGCGCTTTGAGCAGGCTATGCAAGCCTGGATTTAGTGCTATACAAGACTTCTATACTATACTATACTTTTCCCGCAACTGTGAATGTAGCTCTTGGTGTAGTCTCACCCTATGAGTGTGGAATTTTGTTAATTTTATATTTAAAGCCAGTCTACTAAATCAAGTCTAGCTGGCTTCTATTCCAGGCTCTTGAAAGAATAAAAATTAAATATAATAAAATAATTTAAAATATTTCATAGACTATTTTTTAGTCTACCCTTGGTGTTCAGAAGGCAATGGGTTAACTGTCCACGTCACTGATTTAATTTACATATATATCTGAGATGAAAACTAGCATGACTGTATATTCTCACAAACCATAGTGAGGATAAAAATTCAGCAATATATGCAAATATCTGCACTTTAGTTCAAAAGTCAACTTGACTTCTTCACCAAGTTACACAACAGGAAACGGTAGAATCTATAAAGAGTTCACTCTACTGTTCAGCATGTGTGCAGAATAAAGAACCTGGAAATGTTCTGCAGGTTGTGTATTTGTTTTGTCAGGCTTTCCTAGTTCAGCTCCACAATAGGATAACAATGCCGGACGACTGGGGGGCAAGACCAAACCAACCAAGCACGTTAAATTCAGAAACAGTCTAGACAAAATTAAACACTGTTTTCACAACTTTGTCGATTTTCCAGTCAATGCGAGCGGCTGATAATTACATAATGGATTCAAGTCACCGGACGCTTCAAACGCTAAGTGCAAGTGACGAAGCAGAACAACCTCTTCAGAGCAATGGACGACTGATACGATCTAAAACCGTCAAACTGTCAAGCAACTTCCTGGCTTGCAGGGCACAAATTATGTCATCGTGACCTATAAGCTACAGCCCAGTGTATTATAACAGCCAATCTATCATTTTTACACAGAAAATCGCATTACGACCGATTCTTCATGCATATTTAACATGCCCCCATCTGCTGAATCAATTTAATTTTCTATGGATGGGTCATATGGAGTCGTAGGCCCGTCCGGAAGAGTACACCGGCTTCACTCCCGGGTGGTGTGGGTTACAAGCCCGATCAATACGTATGTCTGGCAACAATGACGCAACATGCGCAGAAATGATAGGGTCAAATTATTATCGAATACTCTCACAAAAGTCAGGAAATAAGATTAAAAAGCCTCTCTAAACATGGTAAACTAAGTTTAGAACTTCATGACAAGCGTGAACTCGCACGCATCCTAAGAATAAAACACATTGATGAGATTGAAAACAGGCGTTGAATCCAAATCAATTTGTCACCGTGCAAGTGACTGCGAGACACCTTCAACAGTGAAAGCTAATGTCAGATATTGATCTCACTCCTTCATATCAACAATTATCGCTCGCAATGAATGTCACGCCACATCTAACAATCAAATGATTTCTCACAATCAGTTTTTCTCTCTAAAGTATCACAATAATATGTGTACTTTCAAAAGAAACAAAATAAAATCAGATAGTTTGAAAAAAAGAAAGAGGGCAAAAGACAAAGAAAGAAAGAACAAAGGAAAAAAGAAAAGCTGCATCAAAGAAAGAAAAGAGAGAAAAACACAAAGAATCCCTGATTTCTGCGGAATGGTTTTGCAACTAGGTTTATTCTAAGAGCGGTAGAAGGAGCCGACTTATCTTCCAGGAGTCAAGATAAAGAACTATGTATGTAGTCTTGCTTCAAGGTTGCACTTAAATATATTTACAATAAGTTCAGCTCACCGTGCAATGAAACTTAGCAAGTCTAAACAAAACCGCAGGAGGAGCATTCTCTAAAAGGATGTTAAATTTTTGTAAATAAAGTCTACTTATCATGTATGTTATACTGAATTTTTTCTCCATCATTATACATTTCAGTTCCTAATTTGCACAGTGTAATACAAGCATTGAAACTTTGGGAGACACCATAACATTTATTTCCTCCAAAGAATCCCATTTGATTAAGGTAACCCCCAAACAAACCGTATGTTAATGAATTGTAGCCCTCAACTGACAACATTTATAAACTCAGTATGATTTGCTTGACCACCAAGATGACAGCTATGTCAACTGATGAACGAAGTTGAATATTGTGAAAACTAAGTAAATAGTGGAGAAATATATTCTTCATAATAAGTTATTGGATTCAGTTAGCAATGAAGTACATACTTAGGGAAACATTTAATATCTATTTGCACTTGTGTTAAACTCTGAAGGGGTGAATGAATTCTATAGTTGCAAACTTTTCCCCACCTCTGCTATTGAAATTACCCACAACGCGACTTCATATTGTTTGTGCCTCAGAATGCAGTTGCATTCATAATTTAGTATTAATTACCTGACTGGTAAATAAATCATGACATCTTGCAGTAAATCTTGTCTTTGAAATTTGTTAAAGTACATGCAACATGACTAAAATATTAACACTTCTATTTCTAGCAAATTGGATATCCGAATTTAATCTATCACTTTATTTGGGTCTCCTGTATTTATGATCAATGAATGAAAATAAAAGAAGAAAGAGGAATGATGTCCGTACAACTGAAATAAAACATTCTGAATCCCCAATGCTGACTTCATAATGCAATGTCTTACTGTGTTACGATTCCTTCAACACAAAAAGAAACACAAGATCAACAGAGTTGTCTCCCTTGGACCAAATGGCGTCTCGCAGTCTAACAGCAATAAAACACTTGGAGACTACATGATTACATGTCTTTTGAATAATGCTACAAATAAATGCGAAACAGTTTAAGTCTACTTTTTAAGTCCAGTTTTTTCAGAACATTTCCAAATATTTAAAAACTTACCATTTCCGATTTTATACACCGATTTAAATCAATTTCCAATTATGAGAATAAGACACATATGTTGAGCAGGACGGAGCCCCACTCCCACAATGTGTCCAGTACATGAAGGTCAGATGTTGCCAGCAGTAAGTCCTACCAGATCCTTGCCATGCAAGACTTGGATGTGGGACAGTATCCGCACGACATCCCATGGACCCATTGTCGTCTGCCATTGTGCCACAGCCACGCCAGATTTCAGACATCTGTTTAATATTCCGCTGGCTCCATCAAACCCCTAAGTTTTTTGGACGTTCAAAGACCAACAAGTACACTACACCAAACTGCAGGACAGTTCACTTCTAAACTAAACCTCTGGTGAAAATGTGCTCACCAAAATTCCCACATATAAATGTTCAGTTTCAAGGCTTGGAGGGGGAATTAAGATCAGAAGTTTACAAGGAAACTCTTAATTATTTTCCATGGGGTTAAAAATTAGGGATTAGCGGGACTCCCGAAATGGGGGGTTAGAGGGACCAATACTTTCTCAGTGCAAGTGTCACTGTCGAAATGAGGGGGTTAGTGGATCGATCATGCTGCCTGTCCCGTGGACATCATGCACAAGAAAATGAAGAATGTATGTTTTAATATTTTCATGAAGAATCTTTGCCAACTTCCTGCTAGCAATCACAAGACTGTCGCTGACCTCATCATCTGCGGCGGCATTATATAAACACTTTGGTAACCTCGGAACTGAGGGCAGTGCCAAAAGAAAACAGCAATTACAGGGAAATAGGTGCCAGTGTGTTCTTGGAGGCCTATCAGGTGCCAAATCTGGGGTCCTGCCAGGCTAAGTAGCAGGGTCACACATCTTTCTGGCTCAGTGGGCTAAGCAGCACTGCACGCTGGCTAAGTAGCGGGGTCACACATCTTTCTGGCTCAGTGGGACAAGCAGCACTGCACACTGAGCTGATTATCTCCATTCTCTTGTTTATCATCATCTAAGAAGCCATGCTCACTCTAGCCTTACCACTTTCAATTACCAACTGCTTGCTGCCTACAGAACCTGCAGCCACTTCTACTACAGCAAGCAGTCAATCCCCAGCACATGGCCACACCGAGAAACCATGTCTACTCATGATGCACTGGGGGTATGTTACTTCCCGATTTTCAACCAACAACTTTCCCAAGTTTGCCAATTATACATCCCCTCAGACAGTAAAAAAATAGTCTGGCTAGATGCTGTCACAACGACAATTATGTCTCGTAACTTGCTGTCCCTTGCTGTCTCGTAAACTCACATTTTCAACCCCACAGCTATGTTACCCAGATTAACCATGTGTCCTCTCTGAAAATAATGTAGAGCGCTCATCACCAGTAATCATTATCACTAGTAAAGTATAATCAATTCTCTCTCTCCACAATGTACCTGCCTGCAGAGATTGCTTGCCGGTTGCGTACCAAACAACCGCGGAATGTCTTGAGAAAAGACGAGAGTCTAAAACAGCTGCTGTGGAATCTTGTAATTAGCTAGATGGTAGGTCTAGGGGTTCACGACGCCAACAGGCAAACGCCCGATATCATCAACACGAAACACATTTCACTTCATACTTTCACAAATGTATTATAAATGACACAACTCCTTAATAAAATTAGAAAACATACCAGTATAATTATATAACATACATAATCATGTAACATTGTTCAAATATCTTGATAACTACTATTTAAATTTTGGACATTAAAAACTACACAAATTAGGTTCCTGATATATTTTTAAAATTGACAATCTCCAAATACAGTATGTATGAAAATTCCCAAATGGTTCTGCAGCACAATTATTTGTTTTTTGCACTTCAAATAAAAAAGAATTGCATTAATCTCTCTGTCCCAGTTAATTCTGAAAGTCTATAGACTTAGCTTGCATTCTGCACCTGAAATTTAAGGTGTTCTTCTAAATACACTGTGAACAGGACGAGCTGGTGCACAAGTAGGTAATGAGCTATGTACATCATAGTGTCAGCTGTTGTCTAGTGCCTGGCACTGACCCATCTGTCTACACCCAGAGATATACAACACAAACACTTGGAGGGTCTTTTTTACATGTGGGAGCAGGGATTGTTACAGAGAACACAGCTACAAATGCATATCAAACCTACATGTCCATTACTATTCAACAATTCCAGATCCCTAACTGTGTGGTAGATTTGAAAAGTTCAAAGATCAAACATTCTCCTACTTTATCAATGATACTTATTTATTTAAATTTCCATCCAAGCATAACTTATTCCAGGAAAGTCTACTCGACTGGATCAATTTTTCATGAAAACTGACAGCTGGATTCATTTTGGATTCAACCTGTATTTTTTAATCCCGCCTCAAATTCATTTCCATTTCCATTAGGAATTCAAATCAATCCTTAAATAAATTTTTGCTTTTCATTTTTTAACCTATTCACACTAAATCATTAATTAAAAATCCAAAGTCATTAATTTTATTTACGTTCAATCAACAAGAAGAGAATTGGTATGGTACTCCCCGAATCGATACCACATACTGACATGACATTTGGTTCACCGCGTTCTGCTGGATGAAACTGACGCAACTAAATTGACGTGTTGTGACTGTCTGCAAGTGTCAATCAATGCACGTCAAATGACCAATATCTGACAGGCCTGCATCTCTGTTACAGATGTAACCGTCGCTGCCAGGTAATGCCAGGCCAGGCGCACTCAGCACGAGCTCAACTCGCGGAGAAAGATGTGTGCTGCAGAACAGAGCAATGCCCGCAGACAGATAGCACGCGTGCAATACTCAGCTTAGTCTTATTTCAATGATGCTACATTTTTAGGGAAGATTATCTCTAATGAAAGCACAAACACAACGTCTTGAGAACAGACGAGGGCTGCCAACATTCCAGCCAGATGACTAAGATAAAGAGCGTGGTGGCGGCTTTCCTGCCAGAATAGATTTCTTATGTGTAATAATAATAAAAGAATTTATTCTCTGCTGATGATCAATATAAATCTCGGAAATATGTACAAAATGTGTGTAGCATCTTGTCGAGGTACAATAACTCGAGTCAGTATGTGACAATGCTCTCGTACTGCACTTATTATTATACAGACGAACGAGGAAATTGAAAACTGTCAGGTCTCCGATTGGTATTTCTGTTGGCCACATGTGCTGCACAGCAGACAATAGTGTTACAATCTGGGCTTCACGAATGTCCCCACCTGGCTCATTCGCTCTCCCACATTTCACACATTCGGAATATAATCACAAAAGCATTGATGAAGTGTTGGCGAGACAACAACACTGAAAAGCACAAGCAAATGATGCCAACATGCCACCAACTTCTCCCCAGGTGTGCTCAACCACATACTCAATGTTGAAATTTATAACGGAGAATTTTGCCTTTATCTGCATTCGGTAATCTTGATTTTGTTGGGTGCCCAACAAATGGAAGAAACTAGGAGAGATCAATGTTTCTCATCCCCAGTAAGCCGGACTGTCAATGGGTCCTCACAAACACTGAATATGGCCGCATAGCCTCGCCAGATTACCCAGATCAGGGATGCACACAGATTTTAGCAATCATTGTTTGATGAATTTACTGTATGCCCCCATTCTGTCCGACTGTGTTTGTTATCCTTAAGATCTACCCACACTGAAAGGGACAAAAGGGGGTGCAGGGGGGGGGGGGGGGGGGCGC
>JAUELE010229665.1:0-22290 GCA_031471655.1 Diodora aspera | reverse complement strand
CCCCCCCCCCCCCCGCAGAGAGACGAACAAGATGTAAGGGGGAAAATAACAATACCCTTTCCCACAAACACATTACAGAAAGATTTCCTTAATTTTAGTATCTTCACAATTTTACTCCCCTCCGCCCATCAGTTATTTTACAGGGAAACCTCTTGATCTGTACCAAGTAAGCAAAGCATCTTTCCAGTAAGTATTTAGCAATATTTTAGCTCTATCATCCAGATGAGGACACAATCTCAGGCTGGACAAGAGCAACGTGGCTGACTTGGTGAGATTTGGAACTGCCCGAGTTTGCTAGACAACACTGTACCGAGATGCCATCCACAAAAAGCTTCCTGGGTCAGTGGAACTCAACAAAAGAGGCATAAACTGCTATTTGATGCCAAATTTAATCTTAAAGGAGTACAGAGCTTGTTAAATATTTTCAGGATTTTGGCTGGTGGTCCAATTAAATAATCCTTTCCTATTCAGTTCCCTAAAGTAAGTCAACCACATAAAACAGACTGCTTACTACAGAAAAATGTATTTGGGTTAAATGCTTCACGCACAAACTACCTTGAACAACTTGAGACTTCTGAGAGGTAAGTGCTACCCTCGTCTTCCCCATTACTTTCTTGTTGGCCTCGGCTTACAATAAAGACCCCCTCCCATCTTGGTAATAGCATAAGGTGTAAAAGATGGCCTTCTAGCATCCTCCACGCTGGCTCCATTTATCCTCTTTCTTGCAGGAGGAGCTGCTCTTTGGGGATAAATGACCAGTCTTGTCCTCACAATGGGGTCACTGTCTGGCCATCACCTCAACTGACCCCCTCACCGCCCCTAGTCTAATCAATACCGCCCCGACAAGGGTGTCTTTAATGCTGCTCCATTTCAATACACGCTACTAGTGTAATGTCTGGAAATTGCTTTTTTATATGTGCCCCTGGCTTTCATACATACAAACCAATTGCCTCACAGCCAGTACTTTATAGGTTGGGCAAAATTGACTCCACCACTACTGAACTCTGCCGGCTATTATGTTCCAGACAAAACCACCACTGCACTCGAGATGGTCTGACAATTCTGTGTTAAGATACAAGCATCTCTCACAATGTTGTCTAGACACGGACCGGAACTTTGTATGACAAACCCAGATCAATGTGTCTGGTCAGAAATGGACACTCCTGATCCTGACCACCGGTCAGAGGATTAATCTCACACCAATGAAATTGCTGACATTGAGGAATGATTTGATACATGACACATCTATTCGATGCAGATAAAGATGGACAAATCTTTGTCACAAAACAGCAATCACTGACCATATAGACCAATGATAAAGAGCATAATACCCATTTCACTCTATTCTTGTGTTAGATAAGTTCCAATCAGTGTGCTCCCCCTCCCCCATACTAGAAGGAGAGTCAATACTTTCCACGGCAAGGTTAACCATGTGATATGCAAGATGCAGATCTTAAGAAAAGATGGTCAATTAAATCAAAACCAATTAATCATAATAAATGTTTAAATATTAGTAAAAACTAAACATTTATCAAGCAAGTATTTACTGAAAATGTCTCCTACAAATCTTAAGCCTCAACGGAAAAAACACAAACATACAAAACCCCAATCCATGTTCATAGATATCATCATGGAGTTACCTTGATGTCATTTGAATCCTTCTTTTGACCTCATGTTAACATTTCAAATACTGAAGCTGATTCTTAGAAATTATCAATCTGACCTTTGAAGCCGTCAACTACAGATACAGGACAGCCATTGAACCCAGGCCAGAGTGGAAGTTAAGGTGTCATTAAACAAGTATCAGCAAGGACCTGATCCAGGATTCTGAGAACATCCATGTCATGCTGACATAACAAGGGAAAGTCTGATTACACTGCTCACCTCCATCCTCTTGGTTCTCTGCAAATGACCTACCACGACCTTCACAAGACCAACTACAAGGCAGTCAGTCTGGGCAATAAGCCTTCAGTGGACAATCAATCATTCCGCTTGGGTTTCTGTCAATGTTGTGGACTATCTGGATCACTTAGTCCATTACCAAGTTAATGTTATCTCAGGCAGTGGGCGACACTATTTAAACAGGTGCTACTTATTTGCCTGACAACAGGAGATTCAGATCTGAACATATCATTAACAACCCTTGCTAATGTCCTGTGGAAACACCACGAGCAGCTACACAATAGAGTTTGCACACAAGCCCTACATTTATACTGAATTGAATCGGTTTTAATTGAACCTCAGATTAATAATGTTTTACCTTTTGGATTACACATATTGTTGGAAGGAGATTTCTCTGATACAAAAGAAACAAGGTGAAAAGGCGCTATTTGGATCAAACAGTATAATTCATGAATCTTGATACTTCTGTGGGATCATTATTAATTAACTACAAATGTTAATCATTCCAAATATATTTGAAATTTCTAAATTACAATTACAATATAAGAACCAGTTTTAAAATCTGGATAGAATAGCTAAAAAAAAATAAAAAAAATGTATCTACTTTGTCAATAAATCTGGTTTATAATTTTAAAAAAAAATGAATAGACAAAGAAAAATCATGCAAAAACAAAGACCACATCCTGTTGTTCTCATTGATGAAAGATACACGACACCTTTCAGTGAGATAACCATCATGTTAACATTTAGATGACCACACCAGTTAACAGTACATTGAGCTTCATTTTCTCTATAGATTATTATATTCAATTTCTACATCAATACTGAAAAACATTCTGGTTACAATGTCTCACATCTTCACTATCGGGCAGTCTTATCCAGGAAAAACTCACAACATCATAAACAACTCAAACACTACATGCATGTACTAATATCCACGCATACAAAATCATCCTGCCTTCTGTCAAAACTTGCCAAACAAAACGAAACATGTGATTTCCTCAGAGCAGCATTGGATTACTCAGAAAGAACAGGACTCCAGTAACCAAATGCGTGTTGTACAAGGTGACAAATGTTTTGCAGTCACATTACTTTCTGTAAATCTCTCCTTGAACTGTCTGTTACCCTAGAAGTACACCTTGCAAATCACTGTGGTATGGCTGAAACATTGCCATTGCAAACCTGAAGTCCCAACAGAAAAACATTCCAGCCATAATCTATAGTTAATGATGCAATTTTGCACATCTACTTCGGGTGTACGCTACATCAAACCAGACGGCTGTGCATACCAAAACTTAGACACACTTTAATATGACAAATTTGCCAAGAATGTAAGAAGCTCTTTATCACGCTCAGTTCAGACACCTGTTGAAAAATTTCGGGGTTAGTGAGAAATCTCTCACGCCCCTTGGCCACAACAGGATACGCTGACTTCAGTTTTTCTATAAATATTTTCCTGGCCTAGAATCTAAAGAAACTGGTGAACAGCAGCCTACTTGGATCTCCTCTGTTAGACCTATCAGCTGACCCAAATACCAAAGAAGAGGAAGCGTTTGACCTACTTGCCATGAAGACGTTTGTATGATTGACATAGCAAAACTTTCAAAACATGCTACTTTGGTGATGTTTCTGCTTCAACAGACTCCAAGAACTGTAACAGGACGTGATTAAACGAATGAATGTCTTCCTAAGCACTATACAGATTTACCAAATAACACCAGCTAGTACTAAAACTACTAGTACTGTCGGCAAACCTGAAAGCTTCTTACAACAATGTTTATTTTGTGTGAAGACGTAGCATATGGCCGCCAATATACTGAGGAATGTTGTGTATGATGAAAAGTGGAGTGTGAGCTATGTTGGCATACATACACCTCTTCCCGCCCAGACGCACATGGTTACTGCGTTCCTCCTGTGGCTTATTGAAACTCCACGGATGAGAATAGCAGACTTGCAGAAACAATAATATCTGGAGATGCTCATCTTGGTCTATGAATTTTCCAGTCGAGGGTTAGGCAATTTATTATCAATCAATACTCTCATCAAAGGGACTATTTGAAACAAAACACCACCCATCTGCATTTTACACATACATTACACATTCTATATACTATGATATGAACAGGAAGTAGTAACCAGAAACACAAGAATCGTTTTGTTCAGCCTTACATGTAATCTGTTCAGTGACCTGGACATTAATTAGTTGGAAAAAATTACTAGAAACATAGTTATTTACAGTTTGGCCTTACATGGAATCAGAAACACAAGGATGTTTTTAAAGCCTAACACAGACTTTGGTGAAAGTTGGGGATGAATTAGTGGAAGTTACCAGAAACAGTGTTGTTTTATTCAGCCTGACATGGGACCTTGTCAGTAAGCTGGGCATGAATTAGTGGAGGCAGATTACCAGAAACATGGTTATTTGTTTTGTGGCCTAAGAAGGAATGTTGTCATTGCAGTGGAGTATGTATCAATGACAATCCTGATGCAGGCAGCAGGGAAATGTCAGATTCCTCACCATCCTGAGCATGGTATCCCAGCCTTGTTTTGCCTGCTTGTTTCCTCGGCTATTTCCCTTTGTTTCACTTGGTATTTCTCTTCATTTTCTTCTGGCATTTCCCTCTCCCAGCCAGCATGAAATGTGCATGCTCCTACACCTTGTTCCTCTCCCGATGCCATTGTTCTGTAGACCATATTCCAAGAGGATGAGGAAACAATGATGGAAACATTCCCAAGAGAAACGGTGTCAAGCTATTTGCTGAAACCATCACTGGCCTCACCGATCAGAGGGACAAACTAATGTTACTATCTATGACCAGTGCACGGAATAAGTTCAGGAGGTGAAATAGAGTTGTCTTGACAACAGACAAATCTTGGATTCAGGGGACAAATTCTCTCAAGCCTAATCAGAACAAAGATGTCCTTCTAGTTATGTTCAAATATATAACCAATCAAAAACTGAATTATGGAGCAACTAACGGAGACATGTTTCAAACAGCGCCATGTTTTTTAATTTGTTTAACTATTACAGAACACATTCACGACACTCCTCCTGAAGACCTGCCGCCCACCTCCTTCAAGATCCTTGAATTCAAATAGACATGCACATAAATCATACATGTTTCTTAAAAAAGCATTCTGTTTTGACTGAATCCAGTGTATGAAATCAAATCAACCAAGCATCCTTTGTGAGTCCCAACTGGCGGTGAGGTGACACGAAACGAAGAGGAGGTACATTACACCTACATAAATCAGGAACACCTCACACAAACAAACGAGTATTCAGGTGACTAGTTCCTTGAACAAAGCCTTTGTCCCCCGCCGATCTGTTAACCTCTTCGTACTTTCCTGACACTTGGACAATCCCAAAACTGCAGTCCGATTGCTGAACCGTATATATACAATCCACAGTTCACTAAAATTGTATCTTTCTGCGTGCAGTATCCAATTGCTTTCCCTCCTCAAAACAATACGTAATTCACTCATGAAAATTGTTCAGGCACTGGATAATTCATGAGTGAATAGTTCTGAACATATCAATAGCCAGTTGGGACTTAAGTTGGGGAATTCTCGGTCATACTTGGGATTGTACAAATTATGGAATGGATCCTGGAGAGTGAATTAAGGATTCTGCATTACTCCCATTGGTTGGATACCCCAATATCAACATATAAATTTGATATGTCCATTTAGTGTTTGGCAACAATAATCTTTAAGCTTAGGACAATATTTTCAACCCACATGAAAGTAAGAAGACCAACAGTGGACTTGTGATTGGGTTGAACCAACAGTGAATCTACATGAGAGATAAACCAACAGATAAGTTATGCTCATCTGCTCCATAATCTTACAGTAGGGGCACATTTCCCAAATCATTGGTGAGATGAGTACTCGACACAAAAACCTGAGCATCTGTTCCTATTTGATGGAAACAAAAAATATTTCCTTCTTAGCCAGCTGTTTCACATGATAGCAGGCAAATTGAGAGATCAGTTGTCGCCTGATAACTCTTATATAAATAGAACTGTGAAACTGAACAAGGAAGCAAATGAGTACATAATTTAGTAATACTGGCCAACAATGTATCATTTTCCTCCTACTGGAGCTGAAACTGACCTGTGTCGATCTCCGACGATATGCAAAAATGACACTCGAGCTCTCACTGGGACAATGGGCCGAGTTTTCTGCTTCATTGCAGCTGGAGTAGCGCCTATAGGAGCTCATGAATATTCACTACCTACTTCCCGGACGTGTCCACAAACACCTATGTACAGAGGCAACCTGTCACAATAAGTGAAAGAAATGACAATTGCCTGTGGCTAGCCTCCAAATGAGGACATACAGATGAACTGAGCACCCACAGCGTTGTCTGCAAGTTAACATGGATGAAGAGAAAACTACAAAAAATCAACCTGCCAAAGGATTTCAATAAAACATATGCCTTATTAAAGCAGTTTTCTAGTAACTGTTTAAAATATTTTGCAGTTTGTGTCCAAAAATGATACCACCAATCTATGTTCCAGAATGCTCAGTCTCCAGAAGAAACGAGCTGAGTTCAAGTCTCCAGAAGAAACAAGCTGAGTTCAAGTCTCCAGAAGAAACGAGCCGAATTCAAGTCTCCAGAAGAAACGAGCCGAGTTCAAGTCTCCCATTGCACATCCAGTCTCAGTCATAATGTGCATACCAAGGAAGAACACGGGATCAATGAAACAAAAATTGGAAGACACAGATCACCATTGTAGTGGCCTTGTACAACAAGCATTAGTTTGTTGGGGCCCCATGTTTTCAAATAGACATCACTCCCTCAAACCACCCCAGGGTGTGGATGGAAGAGAAACCAAAACCTAACCAGAAATGTCTCCATCCGAAGAACTCTTTAATTAAAGTGGCTTGTCCATCCAGAATTGAAACCACCCACTCAAGCTGACAAATGAGCCCACCATCTCCAGGCTGCAGTCACCAACCCTCGGAGCTTCCAGAAGTGACATACCATCTACATCAGTGGTCTGGGGACAGCAGCACCAGAATGTGACAGGAACACGGGCGTGGCGAGAACCAAGTCTAAACAACTCCCTCCAACAAGCAGCTACATCACTTTGTCAATAAACTCTTGCCAGTGGAACACCAAGAACAAAGGTATAAGTTTCACCGCTGGAATACAGACTGCCCCAGGGAAAACAGAGCAGGGCTCCTCTTACCAAGCAAATGTTAATTCTTGGAGCAGGCTCCGGACTCAATACATTACACCCAGACACATAATGTCCAGCCGATGCGAATACAAGCAGAAAGTTTGAATAATATTAACATTTTTAAATTACCACCAATTCTGGCAATGGTCGACTCTCCAAACTGTCAAACCTCTTGTGTCAAAGAATTGATTTTGGGAAAAGATAAATATTCACTCAGTTTACCTAATTCTGGCTGTTACAGGTTGTTTTAAGTGTTCTAGCAAAACACAAATTGAACATGTTTTCTTCAGTTTGACTGCATATCAGGAGGGATGGGAGTTTCTAAATTATTTCTTAGGTTAGATTAGCCAAGAACGCTTGAATAACTTAGGTCAACATTTTCATTTCTGTCTTGAAAAGATCAATCAGTTGATATGTAATTGTCAGTCCATAATTGTCAGTCAATAAATATTTGCAGACTGCTTTGCATATATGGGATGCAGTCTAGAGCAGGAGAACATGTAGGGCAGGATGACATCTGGAGACTCGAGGGTGGGATGCAGTCTAGAGCAGGAGAACATATAGGGCAGGATGACATCTGGAGACTCGAGGGTGGGATGCAGTCTAGACAACGTGTGGTGTGGGATGCAGTCTAGAGCAGGAGAACATATAGGGCAGGATGACATCTACAGACTCGAGGATGGGATGCAGTCTAGACAACGTGTGGTGTGGGATGCAGTCTAGAGCAGAACATGTAGGACAGAATGACATCTGGAGACTTGAAGATGAGATGCAGTCTAGAGAATGTGTGGTGTGGAGTGCAGTCTAGAGAATGTGTGGTGTGGAGTGCAGTCTAGAGAACGTGTGGTGTGGAGTGCAGTCTAGAGAACGTGTGGTGTGGAGTGCAGTCTAGAGAATGTGTGGTGTGGAGTGCAGTCTAGAGAACGTGTAGTGTGGAGTGCAGTCTAGAGAATGTGTGGTGTGGAGTGCAGTCTAGAGAACGTGGGGTGGGACACAGTCTGCAGCAGTAATGAGAACACATGATACAAAACTTGGAATGGGTTAAAGCCAGGGCCTTGACTACATGTGGGCTGTCAGTACTTGTTTTTGCATGATGAAAACACTGTGATGATTGACAGGGAAGGACTGACAACACAACCACTTCATGAAATATTAAACTGAACAACATAGTCCCAATAATAAATGCTTTATCTTTCTGTATTATATACTTTGTTAAACCCATCAACCTAAACTCTGAATAGCATGTTATCAGTTTATATCGTAATTCTAAAGGGAGTTCTATTCAATGGTGAAATGTGTGGTGTAATTCAGGTTCTAATGTGACGTGTATAATACAGGCATTCATCTGACTAGAGATTTAACAAACATGTAATCATTGTACCTATACAAGAGTTGTGCGTGTACAGAGAGAATAGGACGCATGACTAGCCATGTGAGTCCGTGTACAGAGAGAATAGGACGCATGACTAGCCATGTGAGTCCTACGAGTTCACGGTAACCTTCCCAACTGACTGACTCCATTGAACTGACATGCTCTATAGATTCCCGAGCATAATGGCTGCTGGTGCGTCCCCCCTGGCTCCTCTTGACTCGCTTTAATCAGAGCCCGACAGTCTTTTTTAAATAAATAGTTCCTATTAAATCTGTCAGAACTTATGTAGCTTCACCTTTCATTGTAATTTGCATAGAAACTGATGATATTTTCCAGACAACTCGCTCAAGGTTATCATGACCTAGGAAAGATCACCGTTTCAATAACTGTAATTTGTTTTTAAAGATGTGCCATCATATTTTGCAGTTACAGCCATTTAATTCTGAGCAGGGACATGTCTCCAACTGTATGATATTTTTTAGTGAATAAATAGAGTCAGAACAGCGTTTCTAAAGCAAGATAAAACAGGTGTTGTTTGTGTGCTAAACCGCCAGGGTGTCCGCCGGGAATCCACATCAGAACATAAAGCTAAATTTTAGAAAAGCATTGACAATAGGATTTACTTTAATCGGATTGGTGGGCTAAACTTCCAACAATGCTTATCACAAGCACCCGGACAGATGGCCAGAGCAAACAAGAGAAATATTACCCTCCGCCGTGACAACCACGGCTCCTTACACCATATTAAATGATCGTTAACCAATTTCACTGCCATGGAATTGCCAGGCCTTCTTGTTAGCTAGATTCTCCACACGGCACCCGATTCCAGATTCATTTATTTAACTTGCCATCATTTGCTTATCATAAAAACGCCCACCTGAACCAATTCTGATGATTTAAAGTGTGAACATACTCAAGGAAATGAGCGCTGAACTAAACCTACTGAAATACATCAACTAGCTAGAAATGGACTATTCATTACTAAATTCTTGCATAAATTTACACAGACACTATAATGTTTGTTATTTTTACTTAAATTCCTATTATTTGTATATCCATATAAGTTTATTCCTAGAAAGAGGAGAAACCTTGAATCCTGTCATCAGAGAATCGACATCCCAGAAGGTGAACTAAGACATAAAACCACGGCAGCAATGACCTCAAGAGAATGCCAATTCTTATCATATTCTGCAGGATGTCTTGAAATACTCTACACTCTTGCTGACCATATCTGTAAGATGTCCTAGCATCAGTCACAACCATAATATAAATGCAAATTAAATCTTGTGCAACCCTCTTTGGTCCACATTCAATTTGTCCATTTTTTCCTTTGTGTCGCGCCAACGTAAAAAATCTCATTTCTCGAAGACGAGCAGAGGATGGATTACAAGTTGATTACCAGAAGGACCTCAAGGCCTCGGAAACCCGCCAGGGCAGGGGCCTGCATCAAACTGCGCTGGGGCTTAAATTAAACTTCAAAATGTCACTTGTCAGACAGCTAGAATGTCCATTGATCCCAAACACAAGAGGAAATAGCCTACCATCTCCTTCCTGTTGACTCCCACAAAACAGTCTCCAGCAAAGCTTTTCAAAGCATCATCACTTTCAGTTTGTCATGTTCATGCAAAAAGTGGGTGTAGAACTCATATTGATTTCAAAATCAATAAATCTCTTTTGCAACTTCCAATGCCAGTCCAACTTTTTCAGAAAAATGCTCTAGTTCAAAACAACTTTTTAAAGAGAATATCTACCACAGACATGTTTATGTTGGCTATACACACCAACAAGGTGATTTTCGAGGTTCAATCTGAACTTGAAACAGATGGATTACAAGGAAGTCAACTGATCATATTCACAAAGGTTTCCTGACCAGTGGATATTTCTGACAGAGGAAACACAACAACACACCTACACACACAGCCAGGACATGAATATCTTAAGATTTAACACTCGTCACATCTGGTAATCAATTCTATGTATTTATTTTCTAAATATATAGTTGAATTACGTAAATTATACATGAGAAACAAGTTGTGAATGGAGCGAATGTAATCCAATGAACAATGCGAAGAAAATAATTAAAAAATTTCAAACAGTCTGTTTTCAAAACTGAAACCATGGGAAATAAAACCTTGCAGTCAACAAGAATTCAATAAGGTAACCCGGCAATCTAAACAAGCCTCGTTGGTAACAAGAACGAAAGATGAAAAAAGAAAAAAGAAATAATCCAAATTTGAAAAGTTGAATACGCCTGTCAACTCTTAGTTTATATATGCCGGAGAAAGATGATAATAATAATATGTGAACAAATGCTGGAGATGTTCCGAACAAAAAGAGACCACTTCAAATAATATCGAACAGTGCTTTGTGAAAAGATTCGAGTCACGTAATGAAATATTCCAAACCCAGAGCGATCTGCTCACCCTATATTCAAAAGCGGTTCTTGTAAAGGTTTGAGCAAGATATTGAAACTTTTAAAAGCAAAGTTGATGTTTTTAAGGAAGAGTTCAGCTTTGTAAAGACTGGAGTGATGTGTCATGTGATATGCGATGAATACAGAGCAGCTGGGTACAGATACATACCTTAATAGAATCAAAGCAGGCAATAACCCTTCCATTTTGTACTTCCACGTGCGGTGGAGGATGAGCAAATTTGCATTCATTTTCTGTGCGTGTGCATTTGTTCCTCTGGAACTCGCGGCAGACTTCCAACGTAAGCCATCGAGAGTCCTTTACATTGGGGTTGGGAACAGCCAGATTTAGCATGGGATTCACCATGGCCATACCAAGTTTTCGCTCGCTGGGCAAGGCTTGAAAGACGATGGGTATGGTACGAAGATTCAAACAGGGTTCACCACCATGTGAGATTGTCAACTAAACACGGATTTAAGACGCCACGGGACACCAACTACAGTGAGCATAGGAGGCTGCTTGGGTTGTCCAGCTTTACGATCCACAACAGTGAGAAGAGGCCGTGGATTAAATCAATGTCAACTTCTTCTGCACTCCGAGATCACTAAGGGTAGTAGTCCACTCTCTTTAGTATCAGGTATCTGAAACACAAACACCAGACATGTAACACACAGTCAACATTCACAAGAAAATATATCAATTGCAACAAAAACACAGGCTGGTCAACAGGGTCCATTTCGCTCACAATCCCAGCATTTCCACGGGCACAGCAGGGACAGAATATGAGAGGGGTTATCCCTCTTTTGGATGCAAAAGCAAAATGTTTTGGTGCTACATTATCTCAATTTAAATGAGAAAAAATACAATTTATAGATTGCAAATATATCCACAATATACAGTTGATAGGGTTTTGAAAAGAAATAGGCAGCATTCTTTTTTTTACGGTCCTGGCAGCAACAGGCACCTAGGGACTGTAATCCATATGTGATTCTTCTTTAACATCCCATACAGCAGACCTTCCAGACATGTCAGGGGAATGTTATTTTCAGAAATCTTTCAGGCTTTTCAAACAAGTTTCACTTTATTTCATTAACTTCAAACTGATTTTGTAATATTCCCATAAGATAGAAAATGTCATTATGTCTTAAATATTGAAATCACTATTGAGGTAATGGTATATACACTTTATACAGGGGCAACACAGGCACCTCTTTGATAATACCATTTCATTCAGAATGAATGATGTGTTACACTGCAGAGGTATTTTTTCTGCCAGGCCATTGATTAATTTGCATGAGGTATAACAAGGAACACAGTTTAAAAAGAGATACGATCAAAAGAATTCAGTAATCAGGACATTGCTAAATACTCGCACAAAGGCAAAGGAGGATGTTATACAGAGACCGACAGGGAGTGTCCTGTTCAGCATGTTCCTTCAGGATGCCATGGGTCATCCTGCACCTCAGGATGCCATGGGTCACACTACACCTGAGGATGTCACTGGTCAACCTGCACCTGAGGATGTCACTGGTCAACCTGCACGTCACGATGTCACTGGTCAACCTGCACGTCACGATGTAACTGGTCAACATGCACCTGAGGATGTCACTGGTCAACCTGCACCTGAGGATGTCACTGGTCAACCTGCACCTCAGGATGTCACTGGTCAACCTGCACCTCAGGATGCAACGGGTCAACCCGCACCTCAAGATGCCATGGGTCAACCTACACCTCAAGATGCCACGGGTCACCCTACACTTCAGGATGCCATGGGTCAACCTACATCTCAAGATGCCACGGGTCAACCTACACCTCAAGATGCCACGGGTCAACCTACACCTCAAGATGCCACGGGTCACCCTACACTTCAGGATGCCATGGGTCAACCTACACCTCAAGATGCCACGGGTCACCCTACACTTCAGGATGCCATGGTCAACCTGCACCTCCTTTGGGATGTAAGGAACACATCCTCCTTGCTCAGACACACTCACAACTCAACCAGCTGCTTCACATAATTACCCAACATATATCGATCTCTGTTCTCCGACTCAATTAGCAGTAAATTTTCATAAATAAAACGAATGACATCCAGGTATACTGTTTCATTTAATTATCCCCAAATTCAACAACTGTTATTGGTATGAATCCAGCCCACAGGAGCATCCAGGATCCAGGATCTAAATATAATTGACCGAGTTCAAATGATAATGAAAATTAAGTGAAATATAGTGCAGTATAATTATGTCAGGCTGACAGTCTGTATCTAACCTGTCATGAGGAAAATATCACCAAGATCAGGACATCCTCCTGGACAACAGTCAAATTAAAATGGAAGATCTTACCCGGACAGTAAGTTTTAATTTAGTTGAGTTTGATTAAAGATCACTTTCAGCAACTTCAAGCCATATGATGACACAGTGATAATACAGTGATGACACAGTGATGACAAAATGGAAACCGAGGTTACATCTGAATGCATGACTACTATGGACAACAGATCATACATTGCACATTATGACCCTGTCCCTCAATCTTGTTAAATCATGATTAAAACAAACAGGCACCTTTGTACATAAGCAATTAGACAATGGGAACTCGATTAACAGAGGTAATATAGCTGGTAGAAAAGATTTACATAATTACTGAAATAATTCAGAACCTAATATGAAGCTATGTTGAAACCGTTGACAGAGTACAGGTAAATTAAATCATTGCTAATGTAATTGGGGTGTCCATCAAAAGCACATTTCTGAACGCACTGGAAACATTATTTGTCCGGTCCTTGACAAAGCTGCGGAATCAAGGGCCATAATCTGTCCATCAAGCACACAGTCCTCAGGAACAGCGGTGGAGTGATTTACCCAGATTTTTGTCATTTCTAAAACCCATCAACATTCCTAGCATCTGGCTTCCTTCCTCGATTTCTTCCTCCCAACCACTTGAGTCCAGATTGTCTACATCTCGCACTCTCGTAATCGTCACCCATAAACAGGAAATGAGCATACAATGAGCCGTCATAACCAGGACACACAAATATTCCACTTTTTGGGCAATCTACTTCCCTAATGACCAAGGTCTGTTGTGAAAAACTTGGGCAACAAGACATCTTCAGAACCATAAATTCTTCATTTTAAAGTTTTCTTCTCAAGTAATCAGGAACCTGTTCATAAAAGAGGATTGGATTTCACTTGTACTTGCAAATTATTTTTCAGAATGTTTCACACAGATTTCCACAGAATAATGTTGTTTTACAAAAATCACAATTCTTCCTCACACTTAAATCTTTACACAAATAAATAAATAAAAAGTGTTTTCTATCACATGATGATGAGGAATCAGTAAAGAAGTGCCTGCTTCTAATCAACTGGTAATTGTTCCCTTGAGACTACACCAATATTGTTGCTCTTCTAGAGGTCAGTTTGTTTGACCAGCCTACTGTTACATGACCTGGGATGATCCCACTCCAGCCACATGCTGTCCAGCCACTGCCCTTATCACAGACAATCCACTCAATATGGGTCACTGGCTCACAAGGTCACTCCCCGGCTTGCCCCGCAGACTGGACAAGAACAAAGCTGCTGGCAGATAAAGGGAGGCAATCAGTAGCTCCCTTGGGGGTTGTCCCGACGTGACATTTGGGAGTATAGCTGTGCACTATGGAGGGATTACTGCAGCCGTTACGAAACACTACACCCCCATTATTCGGGAACATGAAATTGGATTTGATGAAAAGAAAGGATTGTTCACGCAATCAAAACAGACAGGAAACAGACGCCAACAAACCACAAAACCAACATAACCAATTTTTTATACTTTCCCCACTAAAATGTAGTGTTAAAAATATAAAAGAATAAGAAAATCCAGCTTAAAGGTTTAAATTTAAAATATTTCTCATAAAATACTGTTCCTCAGTAACACGACATGCCCTCAAGGGACTAGTCATCGAACATGACAATCTGTGACCTGTGATCACCTGTAACGAGTTACCATATACCAGAGAGGAATCAAGAAAAACCCTGGTGGAGCAAACAAATCCAATCATCTGTGGCACACAGATATATTTGTCTTAAAGATATTTTCCAACCCAAAGGATATCAATTACAATTTATTCATAATTGCTGGCAATTAAGAAACTAAAATTTAATGCTCCGAAATTAAAAAAATTAGATTTGAATCTGATTATTAGAAAATGATGACATGCCTGCAAATCGATGTAAAATCCAATCAAAACCAGGAGTTTTAGTGTGTTGGTATTGAGGATAAAACATGCAACATTCTCCATGCCACAGATGACATTCTATATAACATCTGCACCCAGCGATACATAAATGTAGCAGCTTCAAGTCAACCATGAAGATGTGAACCATAACATACAAAAGCAACAGCTGTGAACATACCATCACTGTATACAAATATTGTTTTAAATATATATGTTCAGGCAACTAGAAGTATGGATTAGGCAAGAGACAAAATGAGACAACACATCACCATCAAATAACACATTTCCTCTCTCGGAACTAACTTCATATAATATGTCCCTACGCTAAAATATTTATATAAAACTAAACACCAAATCATAACATATTTATAAATTCATGCCTTTTTTTCAATTATCGAGTTACACAGAACACTTGCTTTTTTTAATATTGTTTTTAATCTGCGAGGTGTTACAAAAACAATAATTTCAATATGCACTACTTCAAATTTATACTACGCCAGTCAAATAATAATACTCTACTAATATCACCACTAATAATAATAGTAATAATATTAATAATGATAATAATAGTAACAATAGTGATAATAATAATAATAGTAACAATAGTGATAATAATAATAATGATAATAATACTACTAATAATAATAGTAATAGTAATAATAAAGGTGAAGATGATAATAATAATAATCAGTTTATTCATGAGAATTTTGTTATGTCCAACAGATTATCTAAAAATAGTCGACTTCATTCAGTCACCTAGTGCATTTACGTACCTGCAGCGTCGCAATCAGCGCAGTAATAGCTTATATCACTAATCAATATCCAGCTTTCTTCGTGCCGCCCCTGTCTCGAGTCTACTGTCTGCGCTGCACTGCGCCACCAATACTTCTACTCATCAGATGCGTATGAGCAACCATGACTCAAGCTAGGTGTGCAGCTAACAGGTTTATTAACAGGATAATTATATGCAGTATTACATGAAGATATCTTTTACAATATTTAATTAAATTTTAAAACCCGATCTCAATGGAAAAGAATTTTGTTCCCCAAGAAAGTAATTTATGTAGGATGGAAAACTGTAACATGAATCATACTGACATTTAAATACGTTTTTCAAAATATTTTTATTATTTACAATGTACTGGCTTAAAATTCATAAAATTGTTTTGGTTGCTTTTCACACCATCGAAATCAAAGGTTTATATTTTTTTTGTAAATTCCTTCTTCACAAGATATTTTACAAATTAATAAAATTTTGCATGAAGTTTTAAACACACAAGGAAAAGATGATTGCTGAATCCCAAGGACATACATAGATTTGATGACGAGAAATGAAACTATTTAGTCCAAGAAAAGTAACTGGTAAGAAATAGGGAGTGTAAAACCTACAGGAAACACATTAGTGGCGTGTTGGCAGCAAGTCTGGATAATATAAATGGGTTGTGTGACACGGCAAAAACACATGGTGAAAGAATGTATAGTTCCACACCCTTCAAGCAAGCGACACGATTCCAAACAAACAACTCCCAATATTGAGAACGCTTAAGTCTCAATTAAACACAGAAGCGACGCAAGTAAGTGACCATCATCACTTCAGAAATAATAGATATACTGACACTTCTATCTCACGATTAAATCTAACATTAAATTAACAGATAATAATGTGTTATAAACAAAATTATAAAATGCTGCTACTGTCGAAAGACAATAAATGATAAATGAATACATTACATGCTGCGGTAATCCATCCGAGACTCGCTGTATTCAGACGGACAGTAAAACGGACAAAATCTTTGCAGTGTGATCAAAAGCTTCCTGAAGTAAAATCGTCCGTAAAGTTCATCCGTTAGAAAGTGTGAAAAGGCAAAATATCATGCATAGGGTCCGGAGCCAATCCTAAAATCTTGTCTAGGCCCAAATGTCAGGTCGACCAGACGAAGTTCCCTCACGTGACCGGGCACAACCGGCTCTGACTGTCTGTGTGGCCTCACTTTCACACTGTCAAGGGCTGACGATATTTACTCTGGTCTCTCTCCCGCCCTCCTTCCATTTCCACATATGCAGACTTGGGCACACATTTACTTTTACAATATGCAAATTAGCCCCTGAAATGTCCCTCTGTCAGGGCGAACTGACTTTTCGTCAGTGTGGACCACTTCAAACAATTCAAAATAAAATATTAAAAAGAAGAACTTCCCTTATGAATTTTCTCACAGACAAGTTTCTGTATAATCCATTGCAAATTTAAATTCTATAACCTTTAAAAGCTTAAATTCTAAATTACTGAAGTACTTCAAAACATAAAATATCCCACTTATGGTAACAATATAACCCGATAAGGACATAAAGTAAACTTTTTATAACAGCGGATCCTCATGAGTATTACACAACACCTGGTCTTTTATCACCTGTCCTATCTCGTTACATAGTCAGGTGTGTTACAACCGACAACAGTCACTACAACAAAGCATTTGATAAGACACAAACCTTGGCGAGATCGACACTGTTGAACATTGTACCCCTGCAGCCCGAAACCCATTCACCCTGCATATACTGTTTGCCATCACACAAGGAAGTGACTAGTCAGGAAACCTTATCAACAGGGATATTTAAATCTATGTAGGTCACCTATTGAGTCTTGATAGTGCTAAAGAGAACAGGAACGAGAGCTAATTCATTTGGGGTCAGCAAATATAAGTAATATACAAATAACAAACTAGAGCGGATCAGAACCATACTTAATAATCTAGCTACTTATTAAGTATGATGTTAATGACAAGAGATAAATAAATCATTAACTATCACATTAAACAATGAAAAATATCTGCCTTTGTCTCCTCTGAAACGCGCAAAAATCAAGTCCAAAGAATTGTGCAGCGGTTTCGTTAAAAACGAGAGATAAGCGAAGAGCATGTGACACAAGTAACGATCTCATCTGTAGACAGCTCTGTGTACACACGGTCCACTACACAAACACATCAAAATGGTGTCATTTAACTCCAATCTTGGTGAAGATTCAGACCATGTGACTCTGTACTCACCCAAAGTTCTGGTCCCAGTCATAGCGAACTCCTTGTCACAACCCAAACATGTGCTTCTCCCTGCCTCGTCTTATTACACACACAGAAGCTATCCCACAATGCCTAGTCAGCTCACTCCCGCCAAAAAGTACTTCCTTTATCTGTTGCAATCTCTTTGTAGCGCAGGGAAGCAATGACACAAGAGACTGCTAGGTGTACACGCACACAACTAACAGCCAATTACTGGCAAATCTGCTCATGCACTAGCTCAGTGCGGCTTACCGGCAGACAGCTAGTCAGCTTGTATATGTACTAGGAGGTAAGACACACAGGATCATCTCCTTCACTCAGGTGTGTCAGCTTCACTGGCTCATCCCTCCTGCCTAGTCCATGTATCACTGGTCATCTAGGGCAGAACAGGTCAGCTAAACTTAGACCTTACAGTGTGACCTAGTTGGACGCTGCTGGTAGCCACGTAAATGTAGCTGGAGTGTAACTACGGCTATATCTTTGTCAATAATGGAATTTTCCTCTAGGAAAACATCGTCACTACGGCCTGTATACATTAGCTTTTGAATATGATCTTGAACACATACAAGATATTTACTCAGAGATTAGGAGCTAATACTGTACATTATGACAGTAATGACACTAATTAAAACCCAACGGCACAGCACCTGAGTCAACCACCAGACTGTCATCCACTGGACCAAGACAAGGACCTGATGTAATGTCACATACATAAATTTCTCCGCCATAAAGTCGTCTTTAGAGATATCTGAATCAATTAAAACTGTATCAAGCTGTACAGAGTCATTTTACTATTTTTCATCAAAAACACTTTCGTTTTGGCTCAAGAGAAATACAGGCTCTCATCATAAAAGAAGCTGACATTTTTACTTAATTAAAATTTGAATTATTCTGGTGATTTCCTGCAACACTTTTTCATTCAATAACCTTTTCGTTCAAGATTCTTTTCTTTTAAGAAATGATGACATCATCATCATAGATGATATCATCCGAAGATTCAGAAATAAATTACGAGATTGAAAAGCCCAGACTTAATGAAGAAAGTTTGCCCGAAGAACGCACATGTCCTTGGCTGCTGTAATCAAACTGCATCTCCAGGCTGTCGTAACCTCCAAGATGCAGCCGGGACAAGAATGGCTGCATGTGTGTGCGCTCAGCGCTGCATTGTGCCAACGACAGATGCTAGTCAAGTGTGAAATGAGCCATAATTGATTGCATTTTCTGCAAGTAGCCCCCTCATAACAAAGATGAAGACAGTACATCACCTAACATGCACACACAGATCAGCTCGTGCCATCCATGGCGACGTGTGTCACCATGTCAGTAGCAGAGGCCGGCAAATTTAATGTCTGCCATTGTCCACAATTCAGTCCAAAATATTTTTCCTAATATCAGAAGCAACTCTATAAACTTCAAAAATATTCTACTCAAAAGAGTTTAAATGTCAAACCTGATAAAAACAATAACTGATATAGCCGATTTTTTTCTGTTTGAAGCTGTGCCAAAACTAGCCATATGAAAATATTTTGGGAAAGGGTGTTTTTAGACACTATTGTTACTACTGAAAATTTACCAGTTACCTTAAAGATCAGGTGAACATTTAATGATGAAGGTTATTGAATTGAATTGCATCACGCGAAATGTTCCTCAGAATCTGAAATTTATGATGTATTGACAAAGGTAGCATTTGCTCATGATGTTCATGATTGTCACTTTAACATGCACACATTGGCATGTTACATGTGTGCAAACATGTTATAATGTGGATTTCAGAGATACGGCTTCTTGTTAATAAAATAGTTTTATCACTATGTTTGACCTAAAATAGTGTTATCACTATATTTGACCTTAAACTTCCCTTGAGTAGTATATGACCCATTGCCACACTTTATAAAATCAAGAGTCTGTTATAAATCGCTTTATATATTTCCAGCTTCACAATCTACTTCACATGATCAAGTGAACAGCACAATTTTGGATGTTTTCTGTGAGCAGGTTGTATATCTATAAATAACCCAGTTAAAGTAGTTCTAAAAGTGACACCAATTATGATTTTCTCTGAAACTATAATGAGGTGCTAACTGCATAACAGACAACTTTATGTGTTTCTTCAAAGACCTTTATTCACTGCTTACAAATTTCTCTTCTAAACATGCTTTACAAATTTCTCTTCTAAACATGCTTTACAAATCTCTCTTCTAAACATGCTTTACAAATCTCTCTTCTAAATGTGCTTTTAAACTGCAATCTCAGCTGACTTTACAAATGGTGAAATTCAAAAAGTGAAATGATAAATTTCTGCTTGACAAACAGGCTGCCATATATGCATGGATGCACTCACGGTGTATGCATGTTTTACCACAGGAAAACGGTCTGGTCCCGATACAAAGCATGGCTGTATATCTACACAATGGCTGTTTATTGTGTTCACTCATCTCTTGTTGTGTTAACACTATAAGGATCGGGTAACTCTTAGTCATCGACTCTTCGCTTCACAAGATATCCGCATATTTATAGCGTAACCTGCTCCCCCATGTAAAACACTACACACACACTGTTATTCTTGACTGGGATTAAATGTGTTTAAATGCAGATATATTTCCTAAACCAGATGATTTGGATTACGAAGAGGATCTCTTCCAAAGCTATCTGCTCCGTGGGTCCGGTAAAATACAGGTGACAATATCACAATCATGAGACTTATACAGTGTTGAATCCACCATCACAAGGTGCATGCTCACAGCGCTCTGTATTATTACCCTGTTCACTGGAACAATGTACAATTCTGCAACCTTTCTGAACTCCACAGGGAGTATACAACCCAAGCTCCCTGTTTGGCGCCAGAAGGTTAACTTTTACATTCTCATTGCTTTGTGTCTAGGTACTCTATTTCCGCTGGGTGGACTGAGGCAATTTACAAGTAAAGCCACTTGCCCATGTAAGGTGACATCAGTGATGTTAATTGCCAGTGTCTCAATGTGAGGCAGGGCACAACCCTTGAACACCCTAGACCTTCACAACTTGAACTGTTCACCCATGTATTTACTCTCCAGACTCGACATTGCTTAATTCCTCGAGATAGTGGCCTGACTCACCTCGCAATGGACTAAGTGTAGGGGAATTGATGAATTTTAGAAAGTAAAGGAGATTAGATGGATCAGCAGATGGAGGCACCAACTGTAGTCTGTCACAACTGACCCAGAGAAGACTCAACCCACAGCCATCAAGGCCAACATATTGCTTGGCTGGTTGACTACTTCAACACTAGTCTCCATCCATTTAACATAGACCTGTACATAGTCTTGTAATTTTGGAGGAAGGATGACAACTTGGAGCAAAGCTTCAACATATCGGCTTTTCAAGAAAACAAAATCAAGCAACCCGAGCAACAAATCAAGGACTCTCTCTCTCAATGACCAGCACAGTCAGAAAAAAATATTAACAAATTTGGAAGCCACTTTTCAAGATAAAGCACAGATTGCATCAAGGAAATTTTTATTTTTAAGATAGTAGCATACCTTCAGGTTATAAGACGCAGTTTTCAAAAGTACTATACACAACAATTGGTGACCACAATCTCAGACAAGATGACAAATCAGGAAGTAATCTAATGTGAGTGTCTGCGTCAGATACTTCTCCACTACCCGTGAGTTAGTCTGACACGCAAAAAGCATGCTTAGATGGTTCTAACAGCTCCTTATCCCTGTAGACTGGGTCCCTAGGGGTAAAGCGGGGATATACACACTCCAGTTTTTAAATATTAATGTTCACCAGCTCCCTGTCAGTGCGTCCTGATTTCTCAGTGCTGACAGACAGACATCCAGAGGTGCTACAGCACTCTGGGGTCCACGTTAGTTAATTACTTGCAGTGGCCAGCTTCACTCCCCATATTGTCACCCCAAGTTCAATGACTTATCATCATGCAAGATGAGGTGAGTGAGATTTTCCCTGCTCTAAAAATGCACTGGGTCCGCTCGTATTGACGACCAGAATCTAATGCAGGGTGAGCAAAACATACTCGTCACGTAGGGCGAAATTTTCTTAAATTAATTAATACTCCCAAATTTGTTTTTTTAATGTAATTTGCAGTGTTTACCCACAGAACAGAGTTAATTTCAACTCATATGATCATTAAATGCAAATT
>JAUELE010229654.1:0-10798 GCA_031471655.1 Diodora aspera | reverse complement strand
TCACGTAAGAGCGGCCGCGCGATGCTCAGACTAAATACCGTGAAGGTCCATTTTCGGTTTTGGTGCACTCAAGAGTGTTGACCTTACCAAGTCCCCGAGAGTGACGTGTTGAATGGCTAATTTTTCTTGCTGTAAGAACTGACCACACTGGGGAAGGACTGGTGGCGGAGGGCAGTTGTCATGAACACATCCAAGTTCCAGGGCTGAAGTTGGTACTAAATTAGTAGGGCAGGCCAGACCTGATGTGGCACTGCTTCAGAACGTCTGAGGCAACGCGAACTGGACGGGGTCGTGCATTATCTTTCTCTAATGCATCATAGGGACCAGTGGCGTGAAGCATCGGAAGCACAAGGGGCTGCAAAATTTCATCCCCAACAGGCGGACCCCGGGAGGAAGGGGCTACCCTAGTTTCGCCAAACCATAATCTATACTAGCCGGCAAAAGAAACTGTGCATATAAAATTTCAAAATCATTAAAGTTTCATTTGTGATATGGAAGTTAGGATCAAACACAGAAGTAATCAGGACATAATGAACACGTTTCAAACATGACTACATGTACCTGAAAAACAGCAAAAAACACCTGCATGGTGTGCAAAGTCTCACACCTTGCGAAATCGTGATATTTTTTGTGATACTAAAAGCTGAACTCGGCGCAAATTGAAAGTTCACAACTGAAAAATTGAAGAATCACTCTATTTCCCATCACGCCACGCTTATCTAACGCCCAACGTAACCAGGCAATCGGAATGCTTGAAGCAGGACGAACTCAAAAGGAAGTTGCTAGGCACTTTAACTGTCATCAAAATACGATTTCTGTTCTTTCACAACGTCAATGAGAACGACAAGACGTTGGTGATTGTCCACGTTCAGGACGTCCAAGAGTTACCATCGCTGCTCAGGACCGTTGGATCGTCTTGACCCCATCTGCGCATCAGAATGCAGAATGCAGTAACAACAGCACGGACTATCCCAACCATAGGCGTGTTCACCCCAGCACCGTCAGGCGACGTCTACGACATGGGCTGTATTTACGTCGACCTGCCATACGTCCGATTCTCAACCGAAGGCATCGACAAAATCGTCTCTGTGTAACCAGCATATCCGTCGGCCCTTGCACTGATGGAGGAACGGTATGTTCACGGATGAGTCCAGGGTACTCTGTACGCTGAGATGACCGTCAACACGTGTACCGTCGCCGTAATGAACGTTACGCTGATGCATGTTTGTTGAGATTAATAGCTTTGGTGGTGGGTCTGCAATGGTTTGGGATTACCGCACAGCACAGAACACCTTTGGACATTGCTAATGGGAATTTGAATACTGCCGGGCATCGCCACAACATCTTACAGCCTGTTGTTCTGCCATTTCTTCAACGTCATAGACCAGGCATCATCTTCCAGCAAGATAACGCTCGCCCGCACACAGCTCGAATCACTAAACAGTTCCTGCAACAGAACAACGTTGACGTCTTGCCATGGCCAGCGAGTTCGCCAGCCCTATCCCCGATAGAACCCATCTGGGACGAGATGGAACGTCGACTGCGACGTCTTCCTAATCAACCACACAACGTCCGTGACCTTGAAGCAGCGCTGCTCCCCAGGCATTAATCGACCGCGTGTGTCAGTCCATTAAGGCCCAAGGTGGCCACACCCGTCATTAATGTTGTGAAGTTCATTTTTGAGTCATGTGACTTTACCGCAATGTGTCAGATTTAAGCGTGCAACAATGAAATGGAAACAGTGAATTTCTCACATTAAGAGGACTGTTCTTGGCGAGTAATTAAGAGTTCTGTTCATATCCAAACTTCTGTTAGGATTTATCATACTTTTCTCAAGGCACAGTTTCTTTTGCCGCCTAGTTTAGTTTTATTGGACATCAAAAAGCAAACGTTCTGTTTGCGCATTCAGAGGGCTGGTGTCGCTGGTGTCACCCCTGACACTGCTGAATTCAGCCCTGCCGATAACGCCGTGCATTCCGATTAGTCTGGATATGGTACATAGGGGTACTTAGCTAGGTTCTATGTTATCACATTGTGAACTTAAAGACAATTTGCAGATTTTGAGAGATTCGACCAAAAGCAGAGTCGATCATTTTGAAACCTTGGCAAGTGGTAATTCAGTCGGAACTAATTTTAATTGCAACCCCACAGTCTCACATTGAAAACGTGCTCAATATAATACAGCGTGTTCCTTGAATTTTGTAGATCAGCGTATTGAGAAATTGTCCCATCTTCGGAAGAAACAGGATATGCCATTATCTACGTGCTAGGTTTAAGAGCCAAACTGATACTAAAAAGAGAAACAGCTATCGAGATAATTCCTAACACATCATTTTACAGCTTCCATTATCTCGTACAGTCGTCAAACTGAGAACCCCGCAATTATCTGTACTAGCGGCATTATGACAGTGACTTAAGTCATATTCAGCTGGTTATAACTGAAAGTTTATTGTCTTACCAGGATGTTCAGCATTGTGACAGTGACTTATGTCATATTCAGCTGGGTACAGCTGAAGGTATATTGTCCTACCAGGATGTTCAGCATCGTACCCGCCACGTACAGAATGAGCCTTCAGTACGCCGGACAGTGTGTAGAGATCAACACATACTTCTGGCCACCAGTAATTAAACTCGGAAAACTATGAGATGAATGACCACACTAACACACATGGTGTGGTGCTTTCAAACACACAATACACTTTTTCAATACACCTTTCAACGCATACGACGACTACTTCTGCACTTTCACAAAACATGGCATATGAATGAACTTGTAAAATTGACATTCATCTAATATGAAACCCATTGTACGATTAATTTGAACAGACATCTTCTAAAAGAAAGGAACATAATAACTTGCCCTTCGTCTCGGAAGAGCAAATCTTCATGAGTCGGTCTGTTACAGCACTCACGTGGAATTCACAGTGCGAATAAAAGTTGAAATGATTCTCACGAAGAAACCAAATGTCGGACAAAGTCAGTCAAAGGTGCAGTCATTCAGATGTTGGCTTCTGATACTGGAAAGAGAACCAGCGGAATGGACACAGGCCTCCAGGTAAGATTGGTGTATCTATAATGGATTCCTTGGTAAATTCACAAGTATTGACTTGCAGAATGTCCCACACCAAACAAACCTGACTACGGAGAGGTGGAAGTGGAAGGAACGTCTCCAGGTTCAACAGTAACGTACTCCTGTATACGAGGATTTCAGCTGGCCGGCTGGGACAGGCTGCAGTGCTTAGCGACTGGTGAATGGGACAACGCACCCCCTTCTTGCCAGAGTAGGTATTCACTTCAGTTCAGTGCCAATAATTTGATTACCTTAACGTTTTGATTTCGGAATTCTTAATTCGTTTCGATTAAGTAAACATATTAGCCCAACTAATATCTGAATGATTTTATACGGAGCCGTTGAAGTGCCATTTGAACTAGAAAACACACAGCAATTCGTGGCCACGAAATAATTTTTCATGGTAACGAAATAATATTTCGTTCCCACGTAATGTATTGCGTTCGAACGAAATACATTACGTTCGAACGAAATATTATTTCGTTACCACGAAAACTATTACGTGGCCACGAAATACTATATCCTTCGAACGAAATGTTATTTCGTTCAAACGCAATATTTTTCGTTCAAACTACTTTCCGTTCAAACGAAATATATTTCGTTCCCACGTAATTTATTTCGTTTGAATGAAATATATATGGTGGCCACGTAATACGTTTCGTTTGAACGAAATATTAATGTTCAGCAAAAGTGTACCGGGCACTCTCATATAAATTATAAAAGTCATTTAAATGTTTTACGAGTGGATTACTGTGTGTTATTTGTTTGGATTTTATTTATTCTGTTCTTTCGTGTTCAAGTATAAGATTATTTTGTGTACATATTTTTTTATTGATACATCGAAATACATCAATATAGAGATAACATTTTTAAACATGATAAATAAAGTGAATTTACAGGTAAATACGCAAATAAATTTAATCTTGTACAAAGTAGATTTACAGGGGCGGGTGTCGAATCGAGGAGTGCCGAACCACTTAGGTGCCGAGTTGTCAGTCATTTTCATTGATGCATTTGCTGTGAATTTGATCATATTTATATTTAGACTTATTCATATTTATTTTCTGAAGATGTATGAATATTGTAATGTAAGAAAATGTAGTCTGGGACTCTCAGGTAGTGACTGTGAGTCACTAAAATTGCAGCCTCATTTGGCATTCAATACCAGATTCACATTTTGTTTATAATCCCCACAATTGTTTGCCACCATTTGAGGGATATAATTGATCAAAAGCTTTTATTTTCACATACGGTCAGCCATGACCTCCAAGAGAATTCTTGACATTATTATCAGACACAGGGAGTGACGTTAAGGAGCACTTTATCCCTCTCGAAAGAATAGTGACCCAGCAACCTCATGTTTAGAGTAAGAGAACCTCCATCCTACTGGCAATTATAACAAACTTCAAAATAGTGTTCATATGTCGTTTCAATGAAATGTTATTTCGTGGTCCCGAAATCTAATTCGTTCTCACTAAATGATTATTTCGTGACCCCGTAATGTATTTCGTGGCTACGTAATAGTTTTTGTGTTAACGGAATAATAATTAGTGAGAACGTAATATATTTCGTTCGAACGCAATAGATTACGTGGGAACGAAATAACATTTCGTTCGAATGGAATATTATTTCGTGGCGACGAATTGCTGTGTGTTTTCCAGTTCAAATGGCACTTCAACGCCTCCGTACAATTGCATTATTCACTGCTTTCATATACATTTCTCTTCAATTCAAAACAAACCGCAACATTCTACGTTGTCCCCGACCTCGGTTACATCCAAGAACGCAACGCAAAGACCGAAGTTTAGAGAGGTCGACATGTTTTGCGAAAGTTTCTAATCATTTTCCCAATTTTTCAGCCTAAAATTACTCAGAAATTAAATTGGTTTGGTGAAATCGCCCATTTTCTGTATTCGTACTCCCGCCGTATTATAATAGAGTAAAGGGGCATCAAATGAACGAGCTGGCCAAAGGAAACTGCCTTCGAAAAAACGCGATAGCCAAGTCACTTTTCAATATTCTCTACAATACCTTGTATTATGCACTGTTTCCATGTACATTTCTCTTCAAATCAAAACAAACCGCAACATTCTACGTTTCCACATACCCCAATTACAGCCCAGAACGCATCGCAAAGACCGAAGTTTCGTGAGGTCGACATGTTCATATGGCACAAGATCGCCACAGTATAGCCACCTGTAAAAGGCGAGAACTCCTAAACAAAGACTTGACACAACAAAAAACTCACTTCTCCACAATATTTCACATCGTTTGCAAAGTTTCCTGAGCCATTAAACACCTCGAAATATTCCAACAACTCGCCAGAACGGTGTTTATTCATTGCTTTGGTTCGGTAATAATCTATTCTAAATTTCCAATTGCAAGAATTCTAAAGGTGATATTTAATTAATTCGTTATCTACGATAATTCAGTTTTTATGAGGACCTGGGGGACTGGAAGATTTTGAAGGTAAGTAGTTTAAAGATAAATGTGGAGAATATATAAATAGATATCCTGAATCCAGAGTACAAAAAATCAATAGATTGCAGATATATATACATTTTTTTTTAACTTTTCAGTTATTATCATTATTATGAAAAGTATCATAAAACTAACTTTAATCTCTCCCATTTACCTACATTTTATATTCCTGTAATTACAGAAAAACTTCAAACGTATTCTTACGCAAACTGTGTAAACAAAATTAAACATCGTGTCTCGACAATTTGTTTCAAGCCATGTAATAACAAAAACAAAAACAACATAGTTTGCACGAGAAAAATCTTCAGTCACTTCCTCCCTCCAGAAAAATAAAATGGTTGCTACCTTAGAATTTGGTTCTTATATCGCTAACAATTAACACACAATAGGCAAGGTTTATCAACGTGCGTCATGGTACAGATCACTGGTGGTAATCTGTTCAAATGAAATAGGTTTATTGAGATTCTTTGTACTGCTTCACAGGTGAAGACCTAGAATGTCCTCTCTGATAGGGCATCCATAGAACAGCGACATACTAGCATGTGCTCCCACAATTTTCCAGTTATTTTCATCCAGGGTTAATGCCGTCAACGACCAGAAGCTACGTATAGTGTATGCAATGCAATTCTTTATAAACAGAAATGAAATGACAATGTGGGTCAGAACTGAATTGTACAGTGACAGGTCCTTCGGCAGCATGGTTGCAACGCTGTGGAACAACCTTTCAACTGGTCTCCGAAACTCAATATCTTATTACAAGAAAGGCGTAAAAACACATGATCTATTCACATCCACCTATTCTCAGTAAGTAAAGGGATTTCAGTTGAAAAGTACTAGTATATAGGATGCTAAACAAGATTTCGCATGTCATCATATGATCTATAATTATCAGAAGATCAAGTATGCGAACGCAAAATGCTCATACATGTATCCCCATTAGATCCAATGCAGAGCGAAAAAAGCTGAATGGACATACCTATCTATGTAGAAACATGGCTCGAAATTCTGGCACGGAAATTATTTTTTTTTTCTGTAAAAATACTATAGTGAAAAAGATATATAACAAAGTTCAGCTTCAATCCGAAGGTTTGGTAAACTTGAAATTAAAATAAAGTGGTATGGTTTGGCAAGACATATGTGTGATTGCGGTGTCGGAATGTTAAGCTTAAGTTTAAAGTGATCCAGACACGTAACAGTTAGTATTTAAAAGAGATACACGCCTACTCTTGAAGACCCTTCAGTGACACGTGAATATGTAGACTGATATGCTTTCAGCCAAAACCATAACATTTGGCACGGAAGCAATGAATACGCGACACTACAGATGCCAGACTTAGATAATTAGCTCCCGTAATATAACAACACAAGTGAAAGTGACTTGAGTAGTTCTGAGACGCTACAATACCTTGCATGTCTTGATCTTTGTTGGTTTTCATATAGCTGCCTGATAAAAACTCCATTAAGTGGAGCACACAGGCTACATAATGCATGGAAAATAAACTCTCTTCGTGATGTAGCAGTGGAATTACAATTCTGGTTAATGATAATGCAATCAAAGGATATTGGTAGCAGTTAACTTCAAAGAAACATAAGTGACTGCAGAATAACATTGCGAGTAGAAATATACACTTATTAGGAATTTGTCTGATACGGAAAGATACAATCACCAGACAACGTGCGCAAATATCCATTCTTTGTACATAAATGATGGCTTAAAGATTATACATGCTGCAGACGGAGACAGCCATACGTTCCAGCGGGATTAGACAGAGAAACCGACGAAGAAAGCATATCTTACCATATTATGTGTTTCTATCAGAGGCAGATTGAATTAAATAATATTCAGGTGCAGAGAAAATTGCCCTTTTGAGCATTTGCTTGATTAGACAGAAACTGTTTTTACCCCCATATACCATGGACTCGTAACACTGCAAAGAAAATGGCTGATTGAAGTAGTGTTAAGTAATATTTTACAATTGATCACAAAGTTTTGATTCCATTGAACGAATACTAATTAAACAACAACTGTTCGTGGCGCCACGGGAGGTCGTGGCTGTAGTACGTGATTCAAAATGTCGCAGTATGGAGCTTGACTTGTTTATTCCAGAACATACAAAGTGGAGTAATTCTTGTCTATAATTAAGAGGCATTACACCATACCGCTAGAGACATCGCCCCTGGACCGAGTGAACACTTGTTACATCTCCCTCCTAAAAGTTAGGTATGCAAATTGAATGAATTCACTGACTAAAATAGATTTAAACCAAATAAACCATGCTTAATCAGTCTGACTAAATCTAAATTCTGGATTCTGGATCTGGATTCTAAATACACATATTTTCCAACTTGCTTTAACCAAACGACCAAACCTGCTAAACTATTGAAAGTTTCACCATATCAAAAATTTGCTTTTGAATAGAATTAAGATTGTTTTCTCAGAGCATTGTCACTCTATCACAAGTCTGCGTGGTGGTTTGACGACACGATCACTAGCCGTGGTATCAAATGAAGTTCAGAGAAGGTTCAGAGTCTCTCACATATGTATCATTCGGGTTCAATGTTCTATCAGACTGAATGTTTTTTGCAGATGCAGTTTCCCCAGAAGACTGAATGCTTGGTAGTGACGCAGCTTCCTCAACTTCAAAAGGCCTATCCACTGGTTCCTCTTTGGTCTTGACAAGATCCCTACACTTCCCCCTTGATGGTAGTATCTTCCTGCTTGACAAAATATGATCTTGGTGTTTCCGCCTCTCTCACGACTTCATCTTGGGTTTGTATGTTCTGACCTGGTGTCCTAATGGAACAAATTCATCGGATTTGAGGGGCTTTATCTTACATGTGGATCATAGTAGCATGTGTGCGTGGCTTTGAGGTTCTGCAGTACCTCGCCCACTAATCCGGCATTGAATCGTTGCGGATGTGTTGGTATCATGGTTCTTGTGGCCCACCCAAGTTGTAACTGCTGGTGAAAGATGAATGCCTGGAATGTGTGTACTCCTCAATTCCATGAGGACAATGTATGGATCCTTATGATCATCTTGAGCTTTCTTAATCAGCTTTCTAACAGTCTGAATGGCTCAGTAAGCTAAGCCATTACTATGAGCAAATCTTGGTAAGAATGTTGCATGATGAAAGTCATACCCTATCGGAAGGTTCTCGAGGTTTGCAAACTCACGTTCGTTGTCGCTTACGAATTCTTGAAGAATTCCGTATCTCGACAAAGTGTTGTTTCAAAACGCTTACGACTCTAATGGCTGTTCCATCTGTCAGACGATTCAATTCAATAAATTTTGAATAGTAATTTTCAGTCAATAAATATCTGGCATTTCCAAGGAACATAATATCTGCTTCGACCTTCTGCCACGGCCGATCAGGATCCTCGTGTGGAATCATTTGCTCGTTTAGCTGAGCATTTCGATAACGGTTGCACACACTGCACTATTCGGGTCCCTTGACTGTCTAGAGATTCCCGGCCGAAACAGTGTTTACTTTTCCTGTCCTAAATGACTGCATGCTATGCAGAATTTTCAGCATTTGTGGTCTTAGGGGCAATGATTATGTTACCCTTCAGTAGCATAGCCAGCCATCCACTATTTCATCTGTAACATTCCTGTAGGGAGTAAGCTCTGGGTGCAATTCTCACTTGTCCCCTGGTAATCCTTCCAATACATCCTGTCAGAACAACATGGTCCCCAGAAGGTTCTTTTCTGGACAAGAGCATTTTCTCGTAACTGACGGGAATTGTTCCTATGGTGTACACCACCAAAAGACCACTCTTAATATTTGTGCACATACGCCTAAAGTAATGTTTTCGCATCCTGGCAAAGGTTATGCATAAGAGACAGTGTCCAATCAAATGTCTGGCTGTGCCCGAGACCTTATGACAACGAAAACTAAGCTCACAGTTAGCGCACGACGTGACCTCAGCTTGTGACCTCACTGTCCGTTCAATGATTGGCTTTAAAATAAGTGATCTTTGAGCTAGTCTACGTGAGCTTTCTGTGAGTTTGATATGAGCTAACAATGAATTCACAGTGATGTAAAATGCTTCTCTGAGATAGACGTATGTGCATACATATGAAGAGTCATCTATTTCTCTTCACGATGGGTTTGACACTCTGATCATGTAGAGCTGGACACTGTATGCATCAGCAATATAGAGTACTTGCCCAAGAACACTACCCACGTTTCTTAAACTAACTGAGAGAACCTGCAATTCAAAGAGGGCAATGCATGGATCCTTATGATCATTTTGAGCTTTCTTGAACAGCTTCCTTACTTTCTAAATAGCTCGCTCAACTAAGCCATTACCTTGAGGGTATCTTGGCGACAATGTTGTATGATGAACTTTATATTCTGTCGCAAAGTTCTTGAACTCATGGTTCGCAAACTCAGGTCCGTCGGCGCTTACGAATTCCTCAGGAATTCCGTACATGCTACAAGTTTTTTGTCCCGTCGTACCATTGAATACAACCGACAACTGAATAAAAAACACGTATCGTATTTTTTCCTTGCATGCTCGTACAACGTCAATAAACTGATTGAATTATGTTTCAGACAGATATATACACATCCTAATTATTAATATTGTCAGAGTTCTATATTGTCACGTTAACAGTGTTAAGGCGATCCACTGAGAAGTATTATTGCCTGACAGTATTGTTTGCGTATTTTAAGTATTACTATTCATTGGCGATTTACTTAAGATTTTGAGTGATTTTAAGATCCATCAGTAACTAAATATCGATCAATTATCGATAAATATGGAATCAACGAGCCCAGAAAAAAGCATTCATTAGCTTTCAAGCTCGTCACTGAATTCGTCAATGGGTGAGGATTACGGTTAGCGCAAACATTTCATGATAAATTTCATAATTATAAACTGAAAAATAAAAATGTGTATATATCTTTGCAATCTATTAACTTCTTCTTTTCTATATATTATCTCTAAAATTCTCTGCAAACCATTTAATTTCACAATCTTCTAGCTCCCCGTCAAACTAGGGGGGAGGGGGTTAATCATTGACATGTATCCTACAGGAATGTTCCAGATGCATTAAATGAGTCTGCACTGTGGAAATTTGCGCTATATAAGAACTATTTATTAATATTATTATTATTATTATTATTATGGGTATATTTCAGCCAAAGAAATGCGTCGAACGCACACCAAGAGAGTACTGTGCTATATCGGTGTATAGAAAGAACATGAAAGCAACATATACCAAAGGCATGCATTAGCCCTCG
>JAUELE010229643.1:0-12175 GCA_031471655.1 Diodora aspera | reverse complement strand
ATTGCGGGGAGGGGGGAGGGGAGGTCCATTCTGCGAACTAACTGATCGTAATTCACTCTAACAGTGCCACCTTCACAAATCATAATTCTAACATAATAATGATAATAATAATAATAATAATATGGCCACTTATGTCGCACCAAACTCCATACAGCGAAGAGGCGTGCTCATGGCGCTCCACATTATTACCCTGGTTATTCGAACAATGTATAATCAAAAGCATATCTCAACTCCTCAGGGAGTATACAACCCAAGCTGTCTGTTAGGCGCTACAAGGTCAACTTTCACAACTACTCTCCGACCAGGTACCCAATTTCAGCTGGGTGGACTGAGGCAATTTACGAGTAAAGCCACTTGCCCAAGGTGACATCGCCCAGTGTCTCAGTGTGAGGCAGGGACGAACCTTTGAAAGCCTGGAAGCTTTCAACGCCAGCCGATCACCAATCCAACTACTCTCTGGGCTCGGCGGTGCTTAACTTCGCAAGCTCGTGACTTCCGTGCATTGCACGAGGTCAACTCATCTCACAAAACATGCAGAACACGTGGCGTTGAAAATCGTGCTCTTTTGGATTTTCTTTTGAAACATTGTTAAACTATATTTTACAAACTTAGTATTTTATACGCAATTTCAAATTAACTTATAGCGGCAATAAAAAAAAAGGTCGCAAGTATAAAACCGGTAATGCCAGGTTAATATCAAGGCCCGAAATACTCCAGAAATGAGATTTACAAGATGCCGATATTGGTTTACACGATATTAGACGAACCAAGAGTAGACTATATTGTCTTGAAGTAATCATTATTAAAAACACATGAACGAGTCTAGTTTAAATCAGAGATGCTCTATAATCAGATCACACAAACACCAAGGGATGCTTGTTAATCAAATCAATTCAATGGTAATAGAAAAACGACGTCGTTAAGTTGCTGTGTCTTGGTTCGTGAAGTAGGTCCAGATGCCAAGGGAAGTGATGAGTTCAACGCTTTAAGAAATTGTTTTAACTTGTAATATTATGTATTAAATATGCATTTACTTGAAAGCGTATATCTGAAAAGTACCTTACAGGTTGGATTCGTTTTAGACTAGGCTCATCCGACCTAATGATTAATAGAGATAGAAGGTTAGGAATTGAAAGGTGTTTGAGAAGTTGCCCAGTGTGTCAGTCAGGCATAGAAGATGAATTTCATTTTATTTTCGTGTGTCCATTGTATGTTCATATAAGGGAAAAATATCTGGATAAATTGGGTAGCGAAAACTGTATCATAAATAGCTTTCACTTTATACGTCTGTTACAATCTCGTAATGAATATGAATTGGTGCAATTATGTCTTTATGTACACCATTCTATGATATTACGCAATCATGTTGTACATAACTTGTAAATTCTGTGTATTGTAAATATTCAATCTGTATATGGGCCGGAGGCCTTTTGTACAATAAACAGAGTTGAGTTGAGTTGACTGAGGAACATGTGGAACACCAAACTGGTTCTAGATCAGTGCCAAACATGAAAGATAATTTGTGAAAGCGACGGTAATATGTTTTGACCCCTGGATAGAATCCAGACTAGGTAAATGCAGATGTGGCGTAAATAAGCAAGCTGGTTGGACACATGACAAAAAAGCCTTAGATTCAAAAGGAACCGTTTTCATTTTGACGCGTTATCGACTGACTGACAAATCTCAGTGAAATCAATGAAACCTTTCGTGTGTGCTATTTGTTTAGAAGAAATTGGAACAACACAACACTGACAAACAACGAAATTGTCATTGACTTGCTAAACCAATTATTGAATAGCAAAAGAAAAGTTGAAGTACAAAGCGATTTCGTGCCACCACTTTCGATGCTGAATAATCATTGCCCCTTCAATCAATATTCTGCCAGGAACTGTAGACAATGGTTCGGTTTGCGACTTGCCCAATGTCGTGATAAGATTTAAACAAACATTACTCTATTCAAAGTGGCACGCAAATATATATGACGTAAATTATAGAAACGATAACAACTAGCAGCAAAACAGCATGTTCCGTACACAGCTGAAACATCTTTAATTATGTTTGTTCTGATCGTATCTCAAGCACTTATCCAAGAATGGCACTGCCAATACATTTCAATGGCTACTGTATGTGTTGTTTTGTTAAAATACTTAAACAAATGACGATATAGTGAAGTGGCTAAGGCAATTGGATCAATGGTTCAGCATTAAAATGGATGTTTCAGGACAGATTTTTAAACACTGGCTATTTCAGAATACATTTTAAAACGTATTTTTGTAGGCTGGATGGAATACCAGACCGCGATTTAAACCTATTTCAAATTCCAACGAAATTTATTTACTGCTAAAAAAAAGTTGAGGGTCAAATACAGTGATAACAGTGTTTTCTTAACATGAAGCAGTGCAAGCAAACTGCACATTATAACATGTTGGCACACATGGCACATGTCAATATACACAGTCATGTTATAAATGTTATCATAGAAAACAGGTGAAAATGTTGCGTGTGCCGATACATCATGGATTTTTAGATTGTGAAGAACATTTCAAGTGAAGTAGTTTCCTTAAATTAAATTACCTTAAGTATTAAATTTTCACCTGACCTTTAAGGTAACTGGAACATTTATAATACTGAAGTAATAATACTGAATGGAAAAAAACCCTTTCTGAAAAGTATGTTCATATTGCTAGTTTGGCAAACCTTCAAACAGCAATTACTCTTATATCAGATTATGCTTGTATCTGATCCTCAATCTATTTTGAGCATTATACATATTTTGTCCCGGTCTGATGTGAGAAGAAATTTCAACGAGTAGAAGGTAACGGAGTTTAAGCCAGTTAATCATTAAGAGCGAAAGTGTGCCCCTCTTCAATCAACTAGTTTAATCTGTGTACGTCACCGGAAGAACGTATCTTCTATACAGTTACAACTTCCTTTCTACTATGTCAGTCTGTCGATTGAGAACAGGATTACAGAGCAATGTTTGCATGGTCAGTGCTATGTGGGTAAGGTCATTAATAATGCACTGGGCAATATTAATTGAAGACGATGGTGCTAGGCTCTCCGTTCGAACAATGGAAGGGAACTTGGAACCGTGTAGAGTGCAAGCCCACTCGTTTTGATTAATTTATTATCTTTAAGTCTGAATACTGGCTTAATGGTCAGTGGAGGTCAAAGTAGCATGGTGAAATACTTGGATAAGTTCCCCTTCCTCGTAGACGACTTAATCGCGATAGAGAAACGTCTGATAAAGCATTGTAAACTGACAAATACCCAGCGGTCAGTGGTTAAGCCATGGTCGATGAGATGACTGGAGGGATGGGTGATCGACTCAATGTTATTAGCTGCTGCGAGAGAAACGACTGATACATTGTACAGCATAGATGTGATTATAGGCAGGGCAGTCATGATTAGAGTCCTTGCAACACTACAGAGAATGTATGCGCCATTTATCAAATAGAATGGATCTGACACCAGTGGTAATATATACAGGAGCTACAAAATACGGACACGAAATGAAGATTGATTTTTACATTAAATATACTTAATCATGTAGAAACAGTTAAATTGAATTCTAACCTTTCATTGACAACGCCTTCTGAATCAGATAAACTCAGCAATAATATTAAGACGAAGCGATGAGATTTTCTTCATCATTGTGACTGCTAGCAATGTGAATAGATCTTGATTTCATTTTATCTAACATCCCGACTCACATTGGAAGTAAATCATCTAATGCATTAAACAGTAAGGATAGACTTGTCAATAAACACCAGTGTTTCGTTGGTTGTAAATATTATATGAAACGTCGTCTAGTTACAAAATGAGAACATTAGCACTGAAAAACTATATATAAAGTGATTTATTTTGAATGTTAAACCCTTTTCTACCGCATTACCATTATTTGTAATGTTTATAAATTGCAAATGAATTGCTAAAGGGCATCGTTTGTGCCACAAATGTTCATTAAGACTAGCCTCACTTTTAAATTGAAAGTACGTATGGATGTGACCTAGGCAATTTCAATTAAGTAGTTCAGAGTTTGTTGGTACAGACCAGTGCTGTTTCATGTTTCTTGACTGACATCATAGTGAATCCAGGGCATGCCATGTAGTCGCTTAGGAGTCCCCAGTAACCCACGACTTGTCGTACAAGGCGAAAAAAATGAGGTTCTGTTTTTCGTTCTATCGAGCTCTCGTACGAGCTATCTTTTCCTCAGTGTGCACCTTGCGCGTCATGCGTTATGGCTAAAATATTGCTTTCGTAACGTAAAACTTCATCTCAACTCAATTTTCTGAACTGCCATAATATATATTGATTGCCTCATAATTCAATCGTAGTTTTCAATTGACTTCACGATTATCCAAATTTATAAGTTCACAAGAAACGAAACAATGACTTTGAAATACGACCAAAGAAAAACAAACGTCGGTAAATGTTTTGTTTGTTTATTCGTATTGTATGCACCTGTCTTGTCTTGATGTCAAAGTATAAACTGTCAAGCGTTACTAGTAGTAAACGGTCCTGAATTCACTGGACTTCACCGTGTACATATTGACTTGATAGACCACTCTTTAGATTTATGCATAACACGTTCCTTGCTCATATAGCCTCGTTTTGATATTCTCATGAATAAATTATAAGAGAGACCTTGCTTTCTTGAGAATATCCAAACGAGGCGCAACAAATCTGGTACGCATAAATATTATTATTATTATTATAGAGTGGTCTATTTCTGTCATCATTAAGTTTTATCAAATTTAAACCTCATTGACTTCTGCATTAAAGGTGTCTCCCTAGTAACCACGTGGTTACACTATATAACATACATGAATGAAAATTAGTTCAAAAGAGGCTATAGGAGCACAAAACCTGTTGTGCATAAATATTGAGAGTGGTCTATTGTCGTCGTCATTAAATTTTATCAGATTTGAACCTCATCGACTTCTGCATCAAAGGTTTCTCCCTAGTAACCACGTTCTAACGATATTAACATAACGGAATGAAAAGTGGTTCAGTATCACTCTTCTAATGTTCATCCAACATAAGTGTCTACTTATCAGTACGTTCAAACATCTACATAATTTTGATTTTATAGGGGAAATAGCAATCTTAACGTGAGAGGGTATAGGTCTACATATCGATATCCCAAAAAGACTCAATTTTTTCCGCAGTCTTTCAGTTTGAAACTCACCTCATCTCAATGTAATCTGTAGATCAATACAGAGCGAGATGTGGAGCAATGAACGCTCAAATTAATCCGATGAAGTTGAAAAACAGACATTTTTATCTCCCAACGCTTGCAATCAGGTCCGTGGAATCGAATGATCCACATGAGATCTGTGCCGTGAGATATGCGAGAGTAGATATCCACTTTTCGACAATTTTATAAAACATGCATATTATTCCTGCAACTGAAATATGAGATGACCATTAAATAAAACGAATTGCTTGAAATGCGAACGTAGAGAACTCACGAGTTCCACATCATCACCAATTCTCTACTTAACACATCATCATCAATTTTCTACTGAACATATCACCACCAATTCTCCACTTAACACATCACCACCAATAATTATTCTCTACTTAACACATCACCACCAATTCTCTTCTTAACATATCATCACCAATTCTATAATTAAGACAACATCACCAATTCTCTACTCAATACATCATCACCAATTTCCTACTTAACACTTCTTCATCAATTCTCTACTTAAAACATCACCACCAATTCTCTACTTAACATATCATCACCAATTCTATGATTAACACATCATCACCAATTCTCTACTCAACATATCACCACCAATTCTCTACTTAACTCGTCTTCATCAATTCACTACTTAACACATCACCACCAATTCTCTACTTAACATATCAGCATCAATTCTCTAATGATCACATCATCACCAATTCTTAATTTAACACAGCATCGCCAATTTCTACCTCACACATCATCATAAATTCTCTTCTTAACACATCATTATCAATTCTCTTCTTAACACATTATAACCAATTCTCTACTTAACACATATTTAACTGAAACCTATATGTGTGATGTATTGTCTCAATTTAACTTACCAGGTGCTATGGGCTATATCAGTCGTATAAATTCCCTTGGAGACGCAGAAGGGAATTTCTCACTGGTTGCTAGGCGACCAATCCCCGGGCAACCAGGTCAATGGGGCATGATGCCGGTGGGAGTGTTCCAGCTTAACAAAGACCTCGCAGAGTTACCAGTAAGTACTATAGTTAGGACCTTGCGTTGCACTTCAAACCAGTAGCTTCGATAATTTAATAAAGTTTGCCCTAGTACCACAGATTCCTTTCAGAAAACCAGCGGAATAGTCAAGGCCTTACGGTACACTTTACACATGTTATCGCTGTCATTCAGCGAACAAATCCTCATGTGCAATGAACAAAATATTTACCAGATGACGACTGAAACCATGTTTGAAGTCATTCTCAAAGCTGATTGGCCAGCCCTGAAAACAGCATGTCTTACGACATAGAAGTAAAAGATAACAGTCCCTCAAGCTAAATAAAGTAAAATGTTTCTCCAGTACCGATGCGATACTGCTTCTTGAGAAGATTAGTTACGTGATTTAAAAAAAAGTAAAAATCAATATTCCGCGTCCGATCAAGTACACTCTGTTATCCGTTCACTTGCACTATTTGTAACTACGGATAAGCGAGTTATAACCTATGAAACTTCTAACACACACAACATGAAAGAAGACTTGGAGACATGTTTGAGTGACTTTGATTCATGCTGACATTCGGTTGACCTTTGCAAATTGTTATTGCTAGTCAGCATTCCTGATTTTGGAGAAAAACTTGAGTTGTTCCTCGCTCGTCATTATTTTGCTGAAAAAAATATTTAAGTCCTCTCTCTCGAAAAAACATTTACTTATTTTATGCAGCCTAACCGGACTGGTTTTCTTACGGACACAATTTAATGATGACTTCGAGAAAAGGTCTAGCTCACCATAACAATATGTATTCTCATTTGAATCTGGTTTATGGATGAATGTATATTTCATGCAGGAATTCCACTTTTATGAAGGAGAGAACATTCAATGGATCTCTGCGCATCCCCCTGTTGATGAACCTAACTGTGGCTACAGACATGAGAAATGTATTCCACAGCAAAGTAAGTTTTATAGGATATGGTACGCAACATTTCTCGTCTTAAGAATAATCATCCAAGAACTCTTTTTGTGAAAACGCAATATCTAAAACCAAAGACTTTTGCCCTCAGTCGTAATGCTTCTACAAGTATGCACCTTTCGTGACACTCCAAAAAATACAATTTAAAGTAGTAAAGAGAATTTTCGTTTCTAAAAATCAATTTATGGACATAATTATTCCCATTACGATAACTCGGGAGATTTCATCCACAGGCTTCGAGCATCTTAAAATGCCATTTCAAGCACACGTTCAATGATTCTGTTGAATGATCTTATTCAGTTATTTAGCAGATAAGGAGATTTGCAGCAAATGCTGATTTACCCTGGAGACAAATTAAATGCTTGCAATAGGTCAATTAAAAAGTAAGGAAAGCAGAAAATATCGAGAACACTTCATTCCTGAGGGTAATCATTATTTTCGTTTCCAGTTTTGAGATTAAAAGGAGGAGGTAATATGATACAAAAACACAATTTTAATATTTATATTAAATTCTCATTACGTTTTAGCATTTCTACTTTTAGATATTTCTGAGTATTTTTATCAAGCCTTTTAATGTGTGTTACTTGATTTACCGTAGATGTGTGTCCACGTTTGCCTTCATATCACCACCCAGGACACATGTGACACAATAGCGGCTTTCTTCACTATTGCGTCCTATATATACTGCACATAGTTGTATTTTTGTGTCCGATTTTTACACGTCCATGTGGTGAAGTCCATTCGGCACATTTTACACCATATTTCATCGTGTAATAAAAACATTTTGTTAATAATGGATTCTGCATTACTCTTTATCTTCAATAATACATATATCAGAGGGATTTAGAAACACAAATGAATTCAGAAGATTTATAGGTTTTACTATGGAGGACCAATTTTCCTCTGACATAAATGGAATAAGTTATGACTTCATTTTCTGTTTGCAGGTGTAGTTAATTGCTTCTGTGTTGATAGATGTCTTTCATGTATTCCAATAAAACACCTTGCTAGATTATTTAAGGTAAACGAATGAATAGATGCATTATGTATTCTAAACTTGATTAATTCGTTCACTCGCATTTTTCGCTTTAACGCCAGCAGAGCTACGACTCTTGTCCTGTTAATACTTCGTAGTCGTTAGTGATGTTCTCTCTGCAGACTGCTGGTAATCAACGATTGTTTTCAGGTGCCCCTTTTTCAGATGTAATGCTTTTGTCGCCTTTGGTTTCACTCCTAATTTGAGAAGTAAAGAAAACTGTCGAGAGAGCTCAAACATTTTCTGAAGTGCGCTAATTATAAAGTACAAACCAGACACTTGTTGAAGTGATGTAATTACTTAACGATTTATTCCTGCGGCTCGGCGCCAATCCATGCTGATCTCTGGATGATTTCAATCTCTCGGCAACTCTCTGGCCATATGATGTGTTTTTATCCAATTGTAGGTCCACAATCACACTTTGTCAAATATACCCATGCGTAGTTCTATTTTAAGCCACATTTATTTCGACTGTTCGTGATTGCGTGTCTTTTATAGCTTTCTCTTCTTCACTTTTAATGTTCTATTACAAATGAAATTATGAAATGGAATAAGAACGAACCTTGGTTTAAGATGAGTGTGTCTGTGGTTCAAGTTCAGCATGAAATACAGCTCTGTTTGGTATTTCGATACAGAGCACACATTCTGAGGTCAGACCAGCAATCAGTTTCAAGTATAGAATACAATAAAACTGTTTACATCTGTACAAAGCGCAAGAGATGCACATACCACACAACTTAAAATCAGATGGATATCATATCATATTATGGCTAAATCAGACATTCATAAACTGTCTTGAATCGGATAGAAGGTTTGATGTTTCATATGGTAAAGCAAATTGTCTGGACCGTTTACAGGTCCGAGAGTACAAAGAAAATCACGAAACGAGCTCGGACAACTAAAAATTAAATCGGAGTGTTTCATGAAAGAATCGTTCCACAAAATATACGCACCACAATGACATATACTCACGTCCAAAAGAAACTATACGGAGAAAACTTTAAACAACTCTTCGTCTGTGTTACTGGCCATCACAAATGTTCCAACTAACTTGGAATTTTATTTGTTTGGTATTCTTCTGAAACAACACTCTCATGGATAAATATCTCTGAAAATAACCAACATTTGTTTCTTCTTTTTTCCAAGTCGTCTCTGAAAAACTTGGTGTAGTTTCTTTTGGACAACAGTATACATTTTCCTTTTCAGTGGAGTCTCAAGTTGAATTTAAATGACTTTTATTATGTTTCTGGTATTTTAACTTGTCTTGTTCATCTCAGAATATGGCAATTCTCAAAATAGTATCCATGGATGGATATACAATGTGCAGTCCCGGTTTCATATGTGTGGGTGTGCTCGACATAAACGTATTACCCTATTTGCCATGATACGTTCGCAAATACAATAATGTGTTTCAAATACTTTATAATGACTTTGAATTCTGATGACGATCATAATAAACGTGATGCGATATTATCCCACACAGTAACAAATAAGTGAAATCTCTGATAGACTATAACAATACTGAAATAGAGACATGTTTGTGAACACTTTTTATACTGATATACAATGTAACCAACTAAACCAAAGACATTGGAATATAGCACACCTGAAAATGTTTCAATATAATTATTCGTGAGATATAGAACTACTCAGTTGTCCGTTGTACAGGTAGCTTGTCTAAATGTTCACCCATACAAAACAGAGACTGGTGAAAATTAAACTATGGTGTTATATGTTTACAAGAAGAAAAAAAACAGTTCTCATTTTGATAGAAACAATTTTATTTCATTGACTATAGCTTTCACACGGGAGATTCTAGCGGGAATCGGCGGCGGTCTGCTGCTCGTGGGATCGCTGGTGGGTTATCTTATATACAGGTAAGTTAAAAAGTTACGTTTCGTTATCCTTGAATAAACAAGCAGGTCATTGGAAATGTACTTGATGGCAACATTTCCGTAAAATTACTATACATCCAGGTGTTTCGAACAAAGAGTTATAGGTTAGACAGATAACCGATAACTGGTTCACCTTTTCTTGTCACTGATGGTTATTAAAAGATGATCGTGCATGCAGATGATTTATGGAGATTTAATATAGAGACATGAGTGAGTACATTTGGTTAGCTGTTTGATATATGCAGAGTTGATAATACATGTCCTGTAAGCACAGGGACAAGTTTCAGTTCTATCAGATCTATAAAAAACAATAACTGTCCCAAGCATGCAGTGTCACTGCCAATTTTCAGCTGGGCCAACTGGAACAATTCGAGGAAAGTACGTTGTCCAAGGGCGCTGTCCAGGATCGATCTAAGCTGTTTTACGTTGCAAGGGCAATATTTCAGCCATAGCGCAACGTGATGTACGAGGTGCACATCGAGGGAAATGATAGTTCATAAAAGAGATCGATTAAAAGAATAGTAAAAGCAAAAGATCCCCATTTTAGTCGCATTGTACGACACGAATTGGGTTACTGGGGCTCTATTTTAACAACGTGACACCACGTCACTCCCCGGAATCCCTACGGGGCTCCAGGATCGAACTCTTGGTCTGGCCTTCTTCGGATCACGGGTCAGACGTCTATGTTTATGTATGCAGACACAATGGTGACTCGTTCAGTTATTTAGACCAGTACGTATTTTGACGTCTGACTTACTGGATGATGTATGGGTTTTATATAACTGAAGTGTGATTCTTCAAAACTGAAACTTGTCTTTAGTTGAACGAGTAGATACTCGTTTGTACAGAGAAACACCCTGCAGCTAGCGACTGAAAACTGATTAGTTCATTTCTAAGCGTAATTGCTTTCTGTCTGTATTACACTGGCCACTAAGCAATAGTCACCGTGTAATTAACTTCACTAATAGTGCGCCTATTTTTGACCAGTGGGCGCGGCCTTACTGACCAGCTAGAGCTGGATACACAACCTCTGTAGAAGTCCAGTGGTATTGCTATGTCTTGTCAATCTGAAAATAATTTAATGAATGTTCACACAAGCATATCAGGGACGGATACTAGGTATAGGTTGTTAGGTATATACATGTATGTGCTAAATTGTAATAAGGATCCAAGTCTCATCCTCTCGCATTTGTAGATGGCAGTATACATATCATGTAAGTGGTATTTGTACCTACTGCCTTATTTCCATACTTACTTCATGACGTCGTAGTCCTTTTCAACCCATGTACTTGGTTTTAGAAAGTTTTTGAAGTAATTGAGAAAACAACAATCATTTTCTTACAATTGCTTTAAAATACAAGGTTTTACCTTTGCCATTTATTGGTGGAATGTTACCAAAATGTGACAGGACATGGGGGACACCTAATTGGTAACGTTTTATGTGCTAACTCGATTATGAGCACACACTCGAGTTTAGAGCCTTTGTTAGGAAGAGACTACGACTATATTGTCACAGAAAATGTGTGTTACAGTTGATCAATTTACAAGTTTTAACGTATGTGTGCTAGATTTAAGATTGGCGTATCCCCCCCCCCCCCAATCAAATAAATAAAAAAGTAAAAAAACAAATCCACCTGTGCATATTGTATTTCTCAAAATACACTGAGCATTCTGCATGGAAAATTTGAGACTTGAAAAGAAAGACGTCTGATAACTTATGATATAATGAACTCACAAAGCACCTCAGATTTTAGCTGAATGCCGGTTTTAACTTGTTTCAACCAAAATCATGAAGAAGGTTGTGCCAATTTGTAGTTTGGATATTGAACCAGCATAACCGCTGCCTGGTTGGAAGTTCATCTTCTTGACAGACGCAACATCATTTCATCAGTTGCACATGTTCCCTCAGCTTTTACACTGACTATAATTTCCACATAATTACTCTTCAACCTGTTGTCCCGTTCTGTTACCAGAGACCAATGTATCGTAAAACAGAATGGGTAAACCATAGTTAACGATAGGGTATTTTAAAATAGTATGAGCATGTTCCTTTAGTTTTGTAATGTTGTAC
>JAUELE010229632.1:0-10299 GCA_031471655.1 Diodora aspera | reverse complement strand
CTAGTTATTTTTTGTGATTGTGCAAACAAAAAACACCCACGACACAGCACTGTGGGTAGTGAGCTTCCAAAAACAACGTTGCTTGTATCCACGAAACTGACCATGATATGTATGGACATATGGAGATAAATAAATTGTTGCCTGTACGCTTCCTTAAAGAGTCAAGCCTTTCAGAGCTGCACACTATTTGCCAATGCTAATTTGCCGTTACATTTAAAATATGTCATACCACTGAAGCCTGTGCGGTTTTGTAACTGAAGCTTGAGTTCAATTAGTTCTTTTGGACGTGAAGAATGAGGCTTGAGCTTCTCACGCATGGATTACAGAGGTGTGTTTGAGAGGAAAATGGGACATTCTGCAAGAGTCTGCGCAAGAGCCTTTTTCTACTACGATTGATTGTAGACGTGTGTGCCATTTGCCTATTTACGAATATACACTTTTCAACAAAGGTAGGGGATATTGGAATTTCAAGGTAAATTATAAAATAATGGTTTTATTGTGGATACAATACCCAACTGCAATGAAGATAACTTGAATGAGATCGCTTTCATTCTGATAGCTTCTGACTGTAATCCTTTGTTGATTTTGTTTATCTGAGACATCCCGTGATTGCCGTTTCGCAATGGGACGTCTCCAACATCCTGAATGTCCACGAGCAAGTGTTCGCTTGACAATGGTAGCCGTCAGTCTGAGGTTGCCAAATTCTTCCATGTTTCCCAGTCTGTGAATAGCAGATTATGGAACAGGTATCACGAAACTCATAATATTGATGATGACGTTCAGGGCATCCACGGTCAACAACAAGAACCCAGGATAAGTTCGTACCCAGGCTCTGAGAAATCTTACCCAAACAGCAAACCAGAATGTTGCAAACCTACACCAGGCTACTGGTGTCTGCCTGACAGGTCAAACGATTAGAAATCGTCTACCTGATGCCCATCTTCATGCTAGACAAGCTCGTATAGTGCCGCCATTGACCAACCCTAACATTGCCAATAGACGCGAATTGTGTACACAACGCAGGGACTGAAGAAACACTTTAGAGTCCCGGAGATGGTGTGGGGTGGGATCACTATGACCAACAGAACCCCACTCCGAATTCGACACGGAAGAGTCACTGGCCGGTACTATCGGCATAACATACTATGTTGTCCCGTTTGCTCGACGTGAGGGGCCCCGTTTTGTGTTTCAGGACGACAACGCCCGTGTTCACCGTGTAAGAATAGCCAATAACCACCTTCAACGGCACCATATCCATAGGATGTCCTGACCTTTCCCCCACTGAAAATGTCTGGGACATCTTTGGTCGACGTGTGTGTCAACGTGAAATGCCACAAGCCACGCTTGATGAACTTGGCCAGGCGTTGGTGGAAGAATGGGACATGCTGCATGATATTACCATAGGTAAACTAATGCGCAGGATGCCTCAATGAATCAATGAGTGTTTTGCCAATAACGGGAGCATTACTCACTATTGACGCAAAATGTCAACTTTCAATTTCCGTTTCTTACCCATTCCTTCATTCACGCCCCATGACGGCAAGACCAACTGTTTCGGCAATGAAAATTAATACCGGGTGAATTGTTCACCCAATTCCTTCTTTGTAAAGATACAATTAGCTTGGGACCAATTTTTATTATTATTAGTTTGTTAGCTATATAAGAACTATTTATTATTATTATTGACCTTGAAATTTCAATATCTCGTACTGTTTTTTTTAAGAATATATAATGTGCCGCGTTACATTCAACACGTTTCGGAACGTTGAAACTAACGGCATTTTACTTGAACATTTTATATATCTAACTCGTACGTATTTAGACATTTTTTCCAACCTATTCTCTTTTTGTTTGTTTGAAGGCGAAGCAGACCAACTGTCCCTCTGGTATCAACAAACAAGTTGATCTGTATCTTGATCATTCATAAGGGTTCATGAAACACACCCACTTGGAGAGTGCAGCTTGTTGTCGACGGGATGGTAGGTTCTATTTTCCGAGTTTGTGAGTGAACAATTTTACCATGCTTACGGATCGCGAGTGTGGACATAAGATTTCTGTGTCAAAGTAACGTAATATTTAAAGTTGCAATTAGGTACAAATTATGCTTTTACACCGTAAACTATGAAACCTCCATACGCATACATGACTGTACTGAAAAAGAATATTTTATGCATTAGAGCTTTGGAGCAGACAGCGTGATTGTGCAGAGGAGCGAATTGCACGTGCTTGCACCTTCCTAGCATATACAAATTAATCGAAATCAATAAGTGCGCGGCTCCGCCTTCAAGACGCCAGTGCGTCTTCTGCGCTAGCTCAGCTTACAATTAGATACCAGTTCACAGTTTAGAGTTAAAAATTGTGTGGTGCTAAAAGACTAAAATTCCAGGGACTTGGCACACTGAGTCTGCACTGTGGAAATTTGCGCTATATAAGAACTATTTATTATTATTATTATTTTATTCTAAAAGGCGAAATAATTGGCGTGTATTGCCGCCACATTTCCTTATGTCTATTGATTGTGAATACATCAGTAGTTTGTATAAAGGTTAGCAAATTGGAAACTTTCTGTACAGTAAATAATTTTTAAGTAACGTTCTGAAGTTGACCTTATCCTCAATATTTGAAGTCTTCTAGTGCGATGACTTTGAATTTAATGTGATTCTTCCCACATACCGTTTAAAATATTTATTTCTGTAATTTATTTCACACTTTAGAGATGTGATACTATGGTTTCTATCCAAGGGGTAATGTTTGCTTAGAAAGTGTACTTAAAGTACAATGCAATCATTATAGATGTTACACCGCTGTTTATCTTGTTTCTTTCCTGTCTGCAAAGTCACTTGTTAACTCAACATTGACATGCACTTTCATGTATTTAGTATTCACTAACGGTTTAACAGATGGTTGTAAGAGGTTGCAATGATTACATCACACTATAGAATATCGGTAAGCCAGACAAATCATTATAATACTTTTCAAACATTCAATTAACTGTCGACAATGCTATGATAGAAGACAATAGTTTAAAATATGTTTCGCACAAATTCATTGACGTAAAAAAACAAACGTAAATATCAAATACAAAATGTCAATCGGTCTCCTCTACACCTTGTCAAACAGATTACTAAAATGAGACTTCAAGCTTGAAGTTGATTCTAAATCCGAAGCGACCATTTGTCTTTATAGTGGGTGGGGGCTGGAAACATTTTTAGAAACAATAGTTTGCAGACAATTTCAGAGAAAGGAACTTAAATACATGGGTCACTGGTAACGAGAAAAACGTCCTTATAATGCATGTGGTTGATTAATCAAATAACAGTGCGTTTAGCCACGATTGACATGAATTTCACGTGTGTCCACATTTTCAATCTCTCAAAATTCAATTAGCTTGTCTGAGCTCGCCGTTCCGCTCCACCCAACGTTATTCCGACTTGTGCGATGGTTCAACCTAAATCTGTTTACCAGAAGGTAGGCTCTCGTAGATACTGTAATGCGTATGTTACATACTACACCTTATAGTTCTAAACACATTAAAATTACATTGTATATAGAGTTTCATCATGTAGCAAGTTGCTTTCGTGACAAGGATTTCATCAGTACTCGGTGGAAAACATTTTAAATGTTAGCCCACAATAGGATATGTAATCATAGACACCGTAGTAATCCTTCATGTAATCTACACTAGAACGACGCCTTAAATCTTTCAATAAGTGCTTCAAAAGCTGTCCATCCTTACAACAAAGTCGTTATATGTGACTTGAAGCCAAACTACTTTTAATATCCACTGGCATTGAAAACATTGTAACTTGCAAAGCCAGTGACCACGAAATCAATAAACACGTAAATGTAATTGCAATCACGCCAAGAAAGTTACATGAAGTGTTTGGTAAGAAAATCATGGCGAGCAGTGTTGTGTTGTAGTAGATGTGCCAGGATCCTCCGTAAAGCAGGCAACGATGTATTGTCATTGTCGATCAGCGTGCAGTTTTCATGAACCTTTCGGAGGGATAACGGTGAAATGATCTCCTCTGCGCACATGGCTTTCTTTTAAATCAGTTAAGATATTTTAAAGGCGTGAAGGTTTTGGCGGAACTGACATGAAACAAACTAGTCTTTGATTATTATAAGAAATAGAATTTAATTACCAGTAGTTGTTATACAATCATCATAAATGAAAGGAGGAATTTGTCAGAAATGTGTGTTTTATCATTGGTCTGAAATTAAGCCATTGACGAACGGGATAGTGATTCCAAATTGAAATAACTGAAACGAAGTGAAGCGATGCAAACTTGAACTGCCGATGCCCCGTGAGCGAGGAATCAGACACAATGTGGAACCACCGAGGCGAGATAGTATCAGCAACGGAGGCATCTGATACAAACTGGGACCACTAGAGCGACAAGAATGACACAAATAAGACATAGCTGAATTAACTGATGCAGGGGAAACTGCTATAAAGTTTAGGTTCAAAAGTGAGGTCATACAAACTGGAACTACTAGAGCGATGGAAAGGGATACAAATCTGAGCCATTTACGGGGGGGGGGGGATACACCGTGATACATGTACACAGTTATGCAAAGTTAAACTTATAATACTATAAGGACTGATGCAAAGTCAAACAACTGAAGGAAGGAACAATATACATTGTCTAGCCCTTGGAGCGAGGAATCAGATACAACGTGGAACCACCGAGTTGAGATGGTATCAGCAACGTTAACCCTCTGCTAAATGCTGTCCCCGAGTTTGTCAGGGCCGTTTTCACAGCATGGAATACACAGATGGACATACATGGACGTGGAAGAGAATGATGATGCCTTTTACGTTTTACACGGTCAAAACGGCGGTACATACGACGGGTGTTCCAGAAGTTTTGGGTTTGTCCCTTTAACAGTGACACCGGATTAAGGTTTAATATGATTGACGTATTATAATGCACTGACATCAGGAAATATCGGTTACAAACAAGTTACCCCCAGTGCACTTTGAGAACGATCCTTTTGAAATTTGAGGTTTGCATCACCTTGTGTCTTTGCCTTGTTTATCATTTCTCAAAACTAATCAGTATACTTTCTTTTGATCGGCAGTTTATATACATGTACATGTATATGTATATGCTGGTTTTACAACATTCTAACATTTAGATTGTACTGGAACTAGATATGGTCTTGTGATTTACATTTCAGAAGCAATAAAATATCAAACAGTTGATGATGAAAATGAATATCAGAATCAGAAACAGAAACTGAGGTAATTGATTTTTTTTTACTTTGGAGTGCGCCGCAGGAAGTATATGATCGCATGTAAAATGTATGCCATGAGAACTTCTCTTCATATACATCGGTCAAATGCCAGGCTGGTGAGTGTCGTCAGGGGAGGAGATCCTCTACATAGTTTCTGAAACGTAAATCAAAAGAAAATATCCAGAGCAATATGAATGTTAAAATTTGTGAAAACAGTTACGTAATAAGGTAAATCAAATATGCCAATAACTTGGTGTAACTGTTAAGGGGATCACAGCCAGGCTCAAACTTTCGCAACACCCCTCGTATATGAAACCTGAATGCTGATGGTTTGAATAAGAATTTAAATCAAATGTAAACAGAATAGTTGTTTGTTCGGTCGTTTAAATAACACTTTGAACACGAAGAATCGGACACTTTCAGAACCACTGCCTCGAGTGCTACTTCTCAGCATGAAAGTGCCCCTATCAATACCAAAAAAACATGTCTGCAAAGCATGTGACAAATGAATTGCATAGATAAAGTATATTCTGGGGGTTTGTGTTCATTTCATTAAGGACTGCAATATAGGTCGCGACTATTATACACTCTTGATAAAAGTAGGGGATATTGAAATTGCAATGTCAATACGAAACTAATGATAATAATAATTAGTCCCAAATTCATTGTATCTTTACAAAAATTCAGTGTACAATTCGCCCTGGATTTAATTACCTAAACAGTTTCTCTTGCTGTCATGGTCCGTGAACGAAGGAATGGGAAAGAAACAGAAATTGAAAGTTAAAGTTCCAATATCCCCTACCTTTTGTGAAGAGTGTATATCCGAAATAAAATCATAAATCATACAAAGTAATAGTGACAGACGTTATTAACTTGATAAGGAGTATATTATGTCTTCCTGACGTAGGTTGGTGTTTAATGTCGGTTACCATACTGTATGTATATATAATTTTAATACAGAATGTCTCGATGGCGTTTTTCAAGAGGGTTTACTCTTGGCTGCTGAAGACTGGAATAACGTTGTCCGTCTTCAGTCAACAATATGATAGGTCTTCATCGACGTTCAGAATTTGTCCAGTGACTTCAGCACACTTGCAATTCAGTAACAAGTCAATACGTACAGTTAACCTACAGCCTCGAGGAGTCTAAAGTATGTTGAAATCTGTCGAGCCAGAGCCTCTTGCACAATAACCTTACTTGAGAAGAGTAAATGATCCCGAAAACTGTGAACTGGGTTACTATTGCCTTTGTGATTGCTCAGGAAAAGTCGTAAATATATTAAAATAGTGTCCAAGTCTATTGCATTTGCTTGTTCATTAGCTGCGTGAAGCATCCTGTGATGTATTTGCTTTTTTTGCGGATAGGTTTGAAGGAGAAAGAAATGTTAGCAAAGACGTCTACGTTTGGGGAAACATGAGCTAAATATTGTCTTTTTTGGCGGTCAGCTTCATACCCATTTGAACTAGGAGAGACTGCATGTACTCATATAATACAACAATCACAGTTCTAAACTATTTAAAACCAAAATTTCGTTTACATGTAATTTCGTTTGACGTTTTGTATACAAATACACTTGACGAACAGCGATCGTTCCGCCTATGTACTAAACTCTTGTGTCTTGTACATCAATGATGTGTGCCTTGTCACTTTAAACTTTGAAAGACACGTGTTTGCTTTTGGAACTAAAAAGTATTAGTACTTGACTTTACAAAGACAATATATATCTTTCAACATCTTCGTTGATAAGTTAATTAAATGTAAATGTAATTTTGTTTTTCAAGAGTAGCCGTGACCAGTTAATTCAACATATTACCTGATTTATTTATGTCTCTGTTTCAGAGTGGTATCAATAAAATGAAACTAGCAGGTAACTTTCTGTCAGAACTAATAAAATTACTTTTTGGAAACCGGCACACACGTGATCTTAATCACTGTGTGGAAACCAAAGTTCTTTCAAGGCCATAAATTAAGTTCTATATGTAGATTATCTTTCCAACCAAAAGTAATAAACTCAGTAAAGTAATTTATATTACAAAGTAATCAAAATTAAAAAAAACGGTATCATGTGTGTCGTTAACTCAATAAATATTTAACGATATCCTTAGTCAAGATAAAAGACAATATAAAAGTGATCTGCTGTTGGTTTTCGTTGCTCCTGTTTCTGTGTGCATCAGTGCATATGGTTAACTAGACTTGACGTGACTTTAGACAGGTGTGACACATAATTATTGGAGTTCACAGAGCACGAAATCTAACTTATTCATACCTTCATTGAGCGCGAACATTCCACTGCACTCGTGACTAAACTGCATAATTAGCTTTAGTTGAAGTGTAAACTCCTCAGTTTGTATGTATAATGCAATTTATATGTATATTACCAAATAGCGAATGTGAAATATGAAGTTCGAATATTTCACCTAACAGTAAAATGCAAGTCCATATTATGAAACCTCAGTGACACAAGTATCCTGATGAACTGAAAACTACTAGAATGCTTTTCATCGGTGCACATAATTCCTTGGCTGCGTCTACCCTTTGTTGGGGATAGTCCAGTCACTAGAGCATCTGCTAACAAAGTCCCTGTTTGAAACCCGCAGTTGATGGCATGGCGATTCTCTTCATTAGGCGATGTTGCTATACACGGAAATGATCTGGTGCGTTTCTCATCATAACATCACACTTTGTGCGGCAGTGCCAGACCTAGCACGCAGGTTTCACCGTGGTGATACGAACGTTTTTCCTACAATACACTGATCGTGTTTGCGATTAGCAATGTGGAAAAGGACATGTAGCACAAAAACAAGGGAACATTTGCATTCCTTTACATATACATGTATGTATTTAACACACGCAACTGGTGGCGTATGCATCCTAGAAGACTTGGCAACTTTTAACTTTTGAAGTCTCAGATTGAAACCCAACATCTCTACATTAACCAATGCTGCTGTACGCAGAGATGACATTGTGCTTTTCTTATCATGACATCAGACTTGGTTCGTCAGTGTCAGTGCCAGTCCTACATAGCCGGTGGCGCAGACACTGTAGAAAACTATTCACAGTGATTACTGTGTCAAACACCAACGATCAAATTATCCCTTTTCGTCTGACCACTGGTTGCTCAAAGGTAACCCACAATTTAGTTAGCAGAACGAACGCCCCAGAGCACCACCAAATACCACGACCGCTACAAATGAAGTCTGTTATACATTCAGTAACGTTTACTTTGATCGTGACCTCGGCGATGTGTGTTCTGTCTGCAAGCAACCAAGACTAAACGAATGGTTAAATACAAAGTTCAGACGTTTAACACAAACAAATGTGATAAAGCTAGAATTTCTTGGACTATAAGGATGTTCCTGTGTGAAAATATATAAGTACGTATGATCTCGACAGCAGTTAAACATTTCTCATAACCCTGTAAATGTTTAATTTGCTTTGCAATTGTATCAACCGACAATAACGGATCATGGCGTTTAATGTTAATGTAATTAAAACTCGAGTACATGTACGAATATATAGTGACTTTCGTAAGAATCGACACCAATGAAACCATTATTCAATCTCTTATTCAACTCCATACGTTGTTGTATCACAGTTCATCACAATTGTCTGCTGTCATTGATTGTCATTTGGCTCTGTCATGATGAAAACACTCATTCACATATCTATGAAATATGCAACATATGCTTGTTTTTCTTCGGTCTCATTTGAAAGTCTGTGTATCGTTTCATCGGACATCAATAAAGAACGTGCTGTGTATCAGGTATCTATTAAAGTTGGATACGTGTTCCCTAGCGGGACAAATGTTTGGAGCATTTTGTTTTAAATAAAAAAACATATACTGAAGAGTAGACATTATAACAGTGTTTGCGTCAATAAATAACGGCGTAACCCCTTAATCCTGGCAGATTGAAAAGGATTCAGTATGCATTTTTAAATAGACTCCTTACATTTCCAATACAAAGCGATTCCGAGCAGCCCGAGTAAAACATCACTCGTCGCAGCATGGAGATTACTAGATAGCTGGATAGAAATAGTGACACGTCACAGGTTATATGCCGAATGCAGACCGGATATTTTAAAACTCTTGCATACGATCGATAAAATTGTTGAGAGCATCTGTAAATTGTTTACGTTGTTGCAGAATAGCCATGATCACGTTCGTGCATGGCAGGCTTTTCAAAATATATACATGTACAGTATTCACAATAACCGATGTGAAGTACAACGAAGCGATGTACACAATAAGATTGCTCAGACAGTTTGAAAAGGCTTTGAATGGATATTTCACTGGGGAGGAATTTAATATCTTATTTGTATCAGAGAGTAAGCAAAAGCATTAAACATGCTATACGTTGTATAGATCAAATGTGGTATGTACATATTCTTATGTATATTTATCGATCCGAAAGTTATTTGGCAAAAAAAAACACATTGAATTTGACCAGTATCCAACTTTAAACATGCAACATACGTTTGTTTTTCTCCTGTCGCATTTCAAAGTCTTTGTATCGTTTTTTTGGGACATCAGTGTAGAGCATCCTGTGTGTACCTGTTGTAACTCCAGATGTTAAAGAAGACGAATGCCAATTGCCACTCGTTTGTAAAATGTTTGAAGGTGTTACGCGAAAGCATGTGCCATTCGTTGTTAACTGTGTTATCAACATGCAGTTAATGACAAGTCTTCTAACCTCACCGAAAACATACATTCTACCATGATCAGCTGGTGTGTAAGCAATTTGATTGGTTAATAAATGGTATTAAATCAGCATTACACCCTCATTTGGGAGCGAACCTAATCACACGAGTTGCGCGCATGAATGCACTGTTGACATGAATGTTAACAAAATGGCGTCCAAACACATTTATGATTTTGTAAAATTTAAATGACGCCATCCTCGGAACAATAATACGGTTAACAAACAGACGTCAGCGCTCTACTTACCTTTTTTCAGCAACAATACTAACATTTATTAACCTAATTTTAACGCATTACAAACCAGTCATCGATGTTTAAGCCGAGGCGATCACTGCACACTGCACAACGCAGGCCCGTAG
>JAUELE010229621.1:0-12176 GCA_031471655.1 Diodora aspera | reverse complement strand
GTACCGTATTAAACCTATTTCAATGAGTCACCCTTCAATAGTTGGCCTGAGTATATTTTAAACTATAACTAACCTTGATGCAAAACTCAAGCTATACCTCAAATATACTGACGATCATAAGACAGTATACCGAAACCATGTTCTGGTCATAAACAATTTAACCAATACTACATGTTTGCAATTGAGAACGATCCCGTTGACATGTTATAGTGTTATTGTGTACATGTATATCAGTTCTGACATATTATTGTCAACTGAGGTAAGAGGTTTGCATCACCTTATCATTTCCCAAACTAATCAATGTACGGATCGTCAGTGTAGTTGTTATCCAATAATAATAATAATAATAATAATCTGAGCTACTTCTTCCATCAAATTCCAGAAAACAACAATTTTGAGCTACGTTGTAAATTCTAAAACTGTCTCAAGATTATGTTGTGGACCAGCTAGGTCACTAAAGGTGGGGGTAGAAGATGGGGGAGATGGGGTTTGTGGTTCGTAGTAACATCGTTTCAATTGGATAGGCAAGATGACTCGTATGTGTATGGAAGACCGCCATAGTAAAAACCTGTCCGGCGCATGACGGAAAATCAATCGGATTCAATTTCATATGCGAACTTAACGATAACACACAAGATTTATTACACATCTCGCCCATTTCCCCAAACAAGGCGTGTTCCCCATGTTACCTGACATCTGGTATCATTGCAGTCAAAAGGAATGATGTTTAATTACTTTGTCCACTAACACTGTCAGTTGAAGGGTTAATTCAATATTGGTTTATATCTAATTCATTTTCTTGCAGTTTATTGACCATAAGTATTTTCAGTGGATGATTTTTATGAGATTATACAGTTGGGTTCCTTTGATGGTTGACAGGTTGATGGTAAAAACTAGCACATTCAAAAACCAGATTTTGTGATATAAAATACAGTACTATATGTAAAACATAGTCGGTGTTATACGAGTAATACAGTCCAATAGTTTGTGGGAAAAGTGCAGTGTTTTGAAATAATAAGTCTTGTTTTGCGACCGATTTGCAAACGTGTGTTTTTTTAATAGTTCCTTTCAAAATATTTTTGCAGTAACATGACAAAGTTTGTAATAAAAAGTGAAATGTGTTGTGATAACGACAATGTCTGTAATAAAAAGTGCCATGTATTGTAATACCGACACGGTTTGTAATGAAAAGTGTAGTGTTTTGTAATACAGACAAGGTTTGTCATAAACGTGCAGTGTTTTGTAATACCGACAAGGTTTGTCATAAAAGTGCAGTGTTCTGTAATACCGACAAGGTTGGTGATAAACATGTGCAGTGTTTTGTAATAACGGCAGGGGTTTTAATAAAAAGTGCAGTGCTTTGTAATAGTGACAAGGTTTGTCATAAAACGTACAGTGCTTTTATAATAGTGACAAGGTTTGTCATAAAACGTACAGTGCTTTGTAATAATGACAAGGTTTGTAATAAAATGTGCAGTTTAGTTTGTAAATGCCACAAGCTTTGCAATCAAAAGTGCAGAGCTCTGTAATAACGACACGCTCCGTTATAAAAGTGCAGATTTTCATAATAAAAAAAAGTTTTGTTTGTAATAGCCACACACTTTTGTAATAAAATGTGCAGTGTTTTGCAATAACGACAATATTTGTAATATATAGTGCAGTGTTTTGTAATAATGATTTTTTTAAATAAAAAGTGCAGAGTTTTGTAATAGCGACAAGGCCTGTTATATAAAGTGCAATGTTGTGAAATTCTGGTAACACGTTGGTTAAAACAAACGACGATATTCTAGATCTGTAGCACATTACATGCTAAATGACAACCATTGTGATTCTTTGACCAAGTAATGTAGCAAATAATGAAACGGAAGATGTTTTTCATAACTAAATACTATTGCCACAAACTGCCACGTTTTGAAAAACGAAATAAATTGCAACATGTGCGATGTTATACAATAACGATGAGTTTTGTAAGAAAAGTATTGCGTTTTGATATAACATGGTTTGTAAAAAAGTGGAATGTTTTTTTTATATACCGCTATGTTTTGAAATAAAAAGTGCGATGTGTTATTTTAATATAATGAAAGCGTTTGTAAGAACAGTGTGGTCTTTTGTCAAAACGGTGTTTAATGTTTTGTGATCAATATTTGTGATATAACGCATTTTACTGATTTTATAAAAACGAAATACAGTAGAACACGGATATAGCGAACTCGGATGTAGCGAACTAACGATTATAGCGAACACTTTTCAAATTCCCAACAGGCTTCCCTTATAATAGCATATATGAAAGTACCTACATTGTCCAGATCGACCTAACCTTTCTTCTGTGTGACAGGCGACGCCACCTTTAACAACAGCATCATGACTGTTGTTTTCGTTTTTCGTTTTTTCTTAAAATACAGAGGTTCTCAGGGCTGTTGGTCTTGGGTCGTAGACTGTAGTTCAGTCTCCTTCTCACTTAGTAGATGTACAGAGTGTCCAGCGTGTTACGTACAGTCTAGACTGAGGATCCTCTCAGCTAGTTTATATACTACTATCTATAGTTAAACATTGTCATATTTGATTGTTTTAAAAATCCCTTCGGACTGAGGTCGTGTCCATAGCACTGTCTACCGTCTACCATCTTCAAATTTCACATACCGCTCACTCATCACGTAACATCATTCACCATATGCAGTCTGTCTCACAGATGCTGAATTATTCAATTTATCTGGTTCTGTGAATAATAGCCTTTTGTTTAGCAAGTCTAGAGGTACATTGTTTATGTATATAATAGCCTTTAGTTAAGCAAGTCTATAGGTACATTGTTTCTGTATATAACAGCCTTTAGTTTAGCAAGTCTAGAGGTACAATGATTCTGTATATAATAGCCTTTAGTTCATCAAGTCTAGAGATAAATTGATTCTGTATATAATAGCCTTTAGTTTAGCAAGTCTAGAGGTACATGTACTTTGGACACCTTTTAAGACACTAAGACTACAAAATTGCCTATAAAGAAAGATCTCTCGATCAGAAGAGCATGTTGCTCCTCTCGGAATAAATCTCCTACCCTAGCTGAGGCTCCGACAGAGAGCAGCAATGTAAAGCTAGGCTTTCGACGCCTTGGCTCAGGGTCCTGACAAAAGTCTAGTAGCTGCATTTGGTTTTAATAGTCTTCAATGGTACGGTTATGGTACGGTTATGGTACGGTATATCAAATTATTACATAATAACATTCCAGAGACTAATATATTGTCTAATCGTATCGGAAAAAATCTTAGTTCCCGATTTTTCTTTTGTTTGTCAGGAAAAATAAATCCTTCAAATGAACTCGGCTTCACATATTTAATCTCTGAACTGTGAAAACACGTAAAAAACTATACTGACGTCCAAGAGAAAGTATACCAAATCATTTCAATTAGTTTCCCTTACGTCTTTATGCCATAGTTAATCAAAAGGATGTTTGGATTTCGGTGAGTGTAATTTGATTGACATCATCTCATTGATAAACCTTCCAAGTCTTGAAGAGATATCTCTTTGTGAATATATTCAGTAGTCTCTCAAAATCTTGGTATACTTTCAGTGATTTGGAAATTGGTTATAAAATCCATTGGAGGTCTGGCGTGGATTAATGTTGTGATCAAAATAGCTACTAATTTCAAAAGCCCTGGAATCTCATGTCAGGCTTTCTTCGTTTACTTCCTGTTAGACTAGAAAAATCTCTGACATATTGAGTGTCACTTTACAAAAATCAGGGAAAACTGCTCCGCGCGCATTGATAATGCGCCAGTGCACGTGGTAAGTACAAACATAGCAGCCTACCCCCAAACATCTGCCGAAACGTCATTCGTAGCTACTCTCGACTGTGACCAGGCAGATAACTTGTATGCCTCGTGATCTAGTGAGCTGTCATGAGAGAAAATTACTCATGGCAGAGGAATGACAATCGAAATTCGTGGCACACGTTTAGAAGTGATGGTTTTTTTTTAATTAATTTGTTTTGATGGTGATTTATAACACAATTTAATGTGCTTATCTGTTACGTCTGAAATTGTATGATTGTTGGGGTATTTATTCAAGACTCGGCATTATTATTATTATTATTATTATTATTATTATTATTATTTCAGGTCCCAAAGAGTAAGGTGAACCCGGAAACCTCACCGACATTTGGACAGCAAAGAGAAAGACAAAGTTACTTCTGGAATAATCATCCCTTCTGACAATGTTACTTACTCTGCTTATGAGTAGTGCTTCTTTAAAAAAAATAATTAATTTCCCCTGATAGCTTAAATGCCACTTTTCGTAGCTGAGTGTCAAAGCTAAAATACGATTGGCGCATTAAGATATCTGTGTTCCTTTATTGCTACATCACATTAAAGATGTGATCAGTTATTGTCTTCTGATTCAACAGTCACCATTTGTTAGGTCACTTAAAGAAAGTAACTTGTTTCTCATCACTTTGTTTCGAATTTCACCAGGGAGGGAGGATTTTATTTTAACATTTCATTTTTAAATATGAGTATTTATATATTGAACAATCAGTCATTCAGCAAGTCATTTCTACTGTGTTGAAGCTAAACCATGGCTTTAGAGTCTTGGAACGGTTCGTATCTGACATCATGACAAACAGCAGAGCTGACTTGTTTAAAAGTGAGCTTGGCGTACTAAAACTAAATTGGATTTGAAAATACAATCGAAAAAATCTCGTTCTTTACAGTGCTTAAAAATAATACAAATCGTAGGAGCGGCAGAGATTTTAGGGGCGGGCGGGTAATGAGAAACAAGTTATTTCCTTGAGTAGCCTTAAGCTTGTGATATCATGTTATTTGAAGTGTTTACAATTTTATGTAATATTTTAGGTAGATACACGACAACTGTTTGATGATAAATAATTATCATATCAATATGTTAAGTGCCTTTTGAAATCTTGTTGAAAACGAATTGTATTAACTGAACAGTGTGTTTTTGTTTTGCTTTGTAACATGACTTTTCCTTTGTTCTATTTGTTTTCTTCAGGGGGTTTATCTGAGTTATTTGCTTAATAGATTTGCAATGTCGTGCTTGTCAAGTACTCCGGGCTCTGAGTTCGAGCCTATGCTAGGTCACATTGTAAACAGACAGGCAACACAGCCTTCAGCTTGGTTTTAGGGCTGAAAGTTGGCTAAACATGCGGTTGATATCAAATTATAGAGTTATCTCCCTTATTTGGTCAATGGTGACCTTGAGCTTTATGGCGTCTTCAATCGTTTTCTCTGATTAACTTCAGGGCAGTAAAGTCACAAGCGGGTGCGGACCGCACCGGGTGACGCCATCAGCCAGGTGACGCCCAACTTACTGTCTCTAAATTTTGGTAATTTAAAGGATTTACGAGTGAAATTTGTAGATTTATTGTTTTGTTTGGTTCTATTTTTGGAAGGGGTGCGGGATGGCCCAGTGGCTAGCACGTCGGCCCAGCAATCTGGCAGCCTTGGCGGTTGTGGTTCCAGTACCGCCCGGGCACCTCTTTCAGCCCCGAGAGACAGGAGCCCCGACACCGACGTGATGTTTGGTGAGACTGTGGTGGTGTGACTGAAAGATTGCAGAAAATCATGTAAAACCCCCAACTCACTCACTTACACTATGTTTGGAGGTTGGTTTTGCTTGCGGGTATGCAGGGGTCACGGTGGGGCGACACCATGAGTCACCGCTCATGGTGACACTAGTTCTAGTGACGCCACAGCTTCAGCTATTCATTCTTTCTAAATGTCTTTTGACCTTATACAGTGAGCACAACAAAACTTCGATTTGTTTTCTTGGTTTATAAATATTCTTCAGTTTGTATTTTATGCAATGGTCTGAATAACGTAGCTTTGTCTTTACGTGTCTGACTGTCCTGGGGAAACCCTTACTGAAATAAAAGCACTTATGGGTTGAGAATAACAAGTTGTTGTTAATTAACAGCAGGCCTTGCTTGCTTTCACTCCTCGTATGTATCAAAGAACGTCTAACGCCTCGGGTGAGGTTTGGAATTTGGTGACAAGACTTCTCTCATTTGATAGATTTACCTGGATTACTTTAAAGTTGGATACGTGGTCAAATTCATTATTTTCTTTTCACAAACATGGTACGATAAATATTTAAAAAAATTATGCATGGGAAAACAATACACGAAAGATATAGCATGTTTGTCGGTTTCACAGCCTCTTCGATGTTCGAATGTATTTCTGGACCCCCACCTCACCCCCGTGACAAATTAAACAACCATTCCGGACTTTCCGACAGAATCGTGAACATATTCGTAAACCTCTCGAAACGTTACACTTGCAAATCAGTGCAATCAGCTCATTTTAGGATAGCGACGGAACATCATTCCGTCAACCCTCGGGCAAAGGTTCGGAATGAGGCTGGCTATTTGAAAGTAGAAATAAATCCGTTGGTATCTACCGGGACTAAGGGAAGACGGCGTTATTAAGTTAGGCACACAATTTTACAATATGTAAAAGACATATTAATGTATTCAGGAGCACGTATCCAACTTAAATAGTTTTTCTCAGCATCATCAATGTTTTGTGGTGAAGTGAGATGAGATGCTGGCGGATTCGGATCCAACAATGTGAACAAGGAAGTCGCTGAATGCGGCAGATGACTGGATGTCTGTAGACGATACCCCGGTCTTCGGATTTCGGGATTACAGCGGCATTCTGAGGTGTCTATCTGGATATATTCAGTTTAATGTAATCATGGTTTGCTAAACTTTGTGTGTGTGAGGGGGGGGGGGGGGGCTTTAAGTCTGCGTCTCACTAATAGGAGCAGGATAGCTTCAACGGTTATCATCCTGTCATGAATGAAGTGGGTCCTGAGTGTCATGTCCGGGGTCGGAGGCTCGACATGCAGCATAGAGGATCTGTGTAATACACCAAGTATTACCCTTTCATAAATTTTTTCGGATGCATTTAAATCAAAGTAAATAAGACAACACACATTAACGTTACATAATATCATTTAATAATCTCATTTTGAAAGTGAACATTAGATATAAGAATTATATGCCAAGAAGGAAGACGGTCCGTCGTAGAAATCCCCCATAAGGTGTACACCCACTGCCTTTGTGTCTGCTGGTTCACATACATCTGGAATAAATTGATATAAAAGACTTGCACTATTCATATTTACACAAAATACACTGTTTTAATTAACGTAAAATGGATTAACACAACACTGAAAGATTAAATGGAAAATGATCCAGCCCCAAACAGACAGAAAGGTGTTTAGAATAGGGGTATGGAGATGATGGATCTACGCGTAAACTTACACTTATTATCATAACTGATATCAATATGCAACGAAGAGGGGTCCGGTGGTCCTTACACAACCCTCTCGAGGTCTCTCTTCACCTCGGGTACCCGGGCAACGAAAGAGACCAGCTCCCAGGATGGGCTGCCTAATGGACCACTCTTAATATTTATGCATCACGGATTCCTTGCACCTATTTATAATGTCAAAAATGGACAGGGTACCCGTCAAAGTTGCCCCAGATAAAAGAGTCGCGTTTAAGTGGTTATGAAGAGTTCTGGGCCCGTATGCATGAGCTGGTAGTAAGCCCGTAGCGCGGTAGCAAGTGGCAACGTCGGAAGCAGTTTATGGTTGAGCTCTACGAGATGCGTGGGCGCCTACTTCCAACGTTCGCTGCTACCAGGCAGCTCATGCATACGGGCCCTGATGGCCGCGACAACGTCTGTGCAGAACATATGGCATATTCGTAATGAACTGGTTGAAAATATAAGAGATCACATATTGTATGTTGCCAGTGGTAATGGTTGATCTACAGTATGTGCAAACGATGCCAGTGGGTTGACATGGCATGTGGTGGTTACACGTTTTACTAATACATGTATGCCAATGGCTCTGTCTAATTTATGTGTAATATAAATATAATTGTGGTACTGGTGATAAAGATAATGTGGTACGGCATTTAAAGAAATACACTTCAATATACTCACCCTACAGTGATGATATGGGAATCAACATTATTTGGAATCTGAAAATGTTCAATGGTTTGTTGATAATTTGTCTTCACTGTACCAGACGCACTCTTATGGTAGCTATCAAACACTCACCACACAAACACGCGGATACACACATGAACACGCGGATACACACACAAACACGCGGATACACACACAAACACGCGGATACACACACAAACACGCGCATACACACATGAACACGCGAGCGCACATATATTCAGATACTTGTACTTGAAATGCGATCAGAGACCTTATTTCAATTAGTTTTCATATTCCAATCATATCGTCTCCAGCTATAAATACGTCATCATGATCGAAACTGAACGCAATCTTTTAATTGCGTTACCATTTAACCTGTCATGACAGTAAATGGCCATCGACAACAGATAGCTCCCCTGAAGTTAGAAATGGAAGTTTACATGGGAAACGAACCGCTTGTTGCAGTACCTGTTAACTATATGTCTAATTGCAATACCTTTCCAGTTCTGAATTTTTTTGTGAAGGAAATACTTTGAAGAGTGACTAAAGAAGTTGATTGACATACAATTTTATTTATTTTCGGTGTGCCAATTTACGCTGCTAGCAGGTTGTGAACTTTGGTGAAATGTGTGAAATAATATCGGTTCGGTAGCTAAGGCCTTTCATATTATTTTGTGGAAACACGAGCAGGTCAACGTCCATCGTAAGTACTTCTTTCTCACTTATGAATGCAACCACTATATGTGACTGTGTTCAGTGTTTTGGTCCAGGTATATTGTGTAAAATACTACAGATGACACACGAAGAATGAAATTAATTGTTGTCCGTTGCCAAATAGCAAACTACACATCTGTACTTCCCAATTTAATATTACTCAGACTTTTTGCAATAAAAAATTAAAAAATCAAAGATTAAAAGATATATTTTAGATAACACTCACCAGCAGTCGGCATAGCTGAAAAATAGATTTAATCGTAGACGTTCAATTCCTATTATCCACATTTCTATTGTTACAAATCTCAGCATAATAAAAACGCAATTTTTACAATATCTGTAATTAAAACAATATTTGCCTTCGTTCATGTAATTTTGATTCGTACTCCAAAAAGATAGAATTGAAATTCGTCTTGCAGTTATTCTTAAATCTCGCGTAGTGCCGCTTAGATAGAATAGGGCCTCAGTAACCCAATGCTTGTCGTACAAGGCGACTAAAATGGGGAGCTCTTGCTTTCACTTTCCTTTCTATCGATCCCTTTTTGAGCTTTCTTTTCCCTCGGTGTGCACATTGCACATCACTTTGCGATATGGCTAAAACATATTGCCCTTGCAACGTGAAACGTTGAAACTTAAACTTAAATCTCTTAGATGTGTACTTATCTACTCGCAACCGGAACTCCATGAATTACCTCCCCTACGCCCAGTAGTCTCTTGACATGAATGGGAACGACTCACCACTAGATAATTTCGAAAACTACGTGATGTATGTTTATGAAGTAATATCAGTTAAATTGTTTAATCATACAAACGGTTGATTATTAATGCGACTGAAAATCATTTGCAACTATATATTTGCACATGTTCAGCAATGATATATTTCTTGAAACAATTCGTGAATAATAGTGTCGTTATCATGTGAACAAACATGTTACTTGTTGAAAGTAGTCCACAAAGACAGCCATCGATTCATGTCCGAGATATTTGAGAAGTTCGATCGACTAACTATCTGTTCTCAGATTGATCTACTCGTTCAAAAATTCTTTTTGAAAGAGAGAATTCCGGTTGATGTACTAAAAACGGAAAAAAAATCCGAAATAACTGGGATTACAATGGACATATGTACATGTATAAAAAACTATTCTTTTTACAATAAAGTCAATTTACAGTCTATATTGAATTTCGCTGTGCTCTACCCGTTGCGACACGTAGCTAGATACATCTGGGAAAGGATATTTATAGCAGGAGGAGCACATGTTTTCCTGTTCTCTTTCTTTACATTAATGTAACCAATTTTACAGCATTTTGTTGTTTACGAAAGGCGACAAATACACATTCATACTTACATGGAGTTGTTGCTGTTATGGAGATAAAAAGAAAAACATGAGTTTAAGTATAAATATAAGTACAAATGTTCATTTAATCATTATATTATCCTTCTCCAACATACGCAACTACTTTCCATCGGTGTTTTAATCAACGTTCTGCGCTCATAAAATTTAATTATGGCCGTAGTTGAATGTCTACATGGCTTGCAATCTTAAACTTAAAAATCCAAGGTCCTCGTCCAATACCCTGGATTGACTCCTGTAAAGGACAATCGTCCCAAGTCGTTGTGACCTTGCGTTTTGACTAATCACTTAAGAGTCCATAGCGAAAGCCTGGACTCAATCATATGGCGCGTCTCTCCAAACACTCTGTCGTTGTGAAGGTTTACTTCCCAGGCTAACTTCGTCTTATTTAGTTATGTGAGATTTCATTGGTTGTCTGTTTTTAGCACAATGGATTTTCCAATACACACTTTCGTTTATATGGGTGAATCCAAGTTTTTTGACGATGGTTTTGACCAAGTCACAAATACCCCTTATTTCGAGAAATCAATTAACCCAGTGACTAATAATTCATGTAATTTTCTTATTATATTCCTTTGTTGATGTTTGCTTTTACGCCTTTTACATGTTTCTCTTGGGCCCTCTTCTGATACTGTGACATGAAGGCAATCACTTGCACAAAGTGACAGTCTTAAACAACATGTGCAAATGTTGCATGTGCCGATATATCATGAAATTCAGATTTTGAGGAACATTTCACGCGAAGCAGATTTTCTTAAAACTTAATAATCTTCAGCATTAAATTCTCACCCGACCTTTAAAGTAAGTGGTAAATCTTCAATGGTTACAATATTGAATAAAAATGCCCTTTCCTAAAATATGTTCACATGGCCAGTTCTAACAAACCTTCAAACAGCAAACTCGATTTTATCAGAGAATGCTTATATCAGGTTTGACCCTTAACTTCTTTCGAGTTCTATAGATGCATTCGGCTCAAATTCGGAAAGCATTCGGAATATTCTTCGGGGAACCCTCAGAGAAAGGTTCAAAATGAGGCTGGCTATTTAAAAGTAAAAAATAAATCCATCTGCATCAGCCTGGACTAAGGGAGTACACCGTTATTTAATTAGGTCTTCACTTTCAATAAAACGTTAATAGTTACGGTGGTACATTAATTAACATTGCAGACATGCGTATGAACGTACCAGCACAGTCTGAACTGTCACTTGAAGAGCCTGAGGCTGAAGAGCCTGAGCGACGATTCCTTTCCTCTCGTCTTTTACGAAGTTGGACTGCGTCAAGGTTCCCATCTGACAGGTGTGCCTTTCTGTCAACCCCTTTTTCATTGTTCAGTCCTGTATATGAAATCAGGTTATGTGACAATGAACAACTGAAAACCATCGGTGAATTTAATCATTGCTCTAGTCCTCAATTTGAAGATTTTACATCAGTTACTTTCTTTGTCACACGTTTGTGGAACTCATCTTTAAAGCATCCATTTAAAACGTCCATGCCAGTTTTAAATATGTGACGAAAATGCATGTTTGTTCAGATAAATCCATTATATACATTATCATTTTGACACACCTTTCATCTTTGCATCCAAGAGGAGAACGCCACCTGGTGATGAAAAAATACATTGTCAAAAACGTCTGGAACCTGTTTCACAAAACGATCTTAATAAAGATCAATCTTAGCGATTCAGTTCATTTTACAATCAACGTGGCAAAGATTTGTCCATATTCCTCCAAACAATCTAGTAGTGATTTTAGGACATGTAGTACAGCTCAGGTTGCTTCAACAACTGGAATGATGTTCAAAACTTGGTTTAATAAATTGACCTTAAACGTTTAAGATCAGCTTAATGCTAAGATTGCTTTGTGAAACAATCGCTGTAACTGTGAAATGTGAAATAAAAAATATAAGCAAAGTGTCAATTGTGTTGGAGTTTCCGTCTAATGCAAAGAGTACAATGTCAAATGCATATGTGGCCAGGTTCAATGAGTAACAGTAACGGTAATATGTCAAAGTCAAAGTAAAACATCTTTATTTTTTGTGAGGCCACTGACCCATATACAACAGTCCAAAGGTAATTTATACATATATTGAAGTAACCTTTGGTACATAAAGGTACAAACCCAACGGCTGCTAAATGCAATATAAT
>JAUELE010229610.1:0-12177 GCA_031471655.1 Diodora aspera | reverse complement strand
TCATCTTCGTTCAGTCTCGCTGTGATGGCTGATTGTGTGTGAGCAGATGCAGATGGTGCTGTTAGCGGAAACACCATAGTGCAGTTAATAAAAGTTAGCGTAGTTAATAAAAGATTTGTTTTTTTAGGAGGGCCGGAAAATGTTGAAACATCCACATGCAAAATGGTGCGATTTCATGCTATTCCATGATTTCATATTTTTGTGGGAGTGATTTGGTGGTAACACAATATAAACATAAATAAATGAAAGTGCTATTTACGGGGGTTCAATGCCTCCAGCTCCCCCTAGATCCTGGCCTGACTTAGCACTTGCAAGTATATATATTCTCAATGCATTCTCATTGAATTAAACATCATAATAATAATCCGCAGAGACACTCTTGATATATGTAGATGAAACACCGACAGACCGAAAAGAAATCTCATTACGTCGACCACACACTTGATAAAACCTGCTCATTTCGGCAATGATGCTGACCCATTTGAAATCACAGATAATGATTTTTTGAGACGCTGCTGTAGACATGATTTGGTTTCACATCAAACCGGAGAAGTTAAACATTGGCAAATAGCCCGTTAACTGTCAACCGTTCATTACCCTGCGGCTGTGATCGACATCCCCCATATTCTGAACAAACAAATGGCATTAACACGATGGAAAGATACATAAACCGGACGAGTTACTCTGTCAAAATTGATACGCAGTTTACTTAGCATCAGAAACACTCGGCTAAACTTAGTAGATGCATCGTCCTTTCTCTCATAACTTGATGCAAATCCACTCTTGTGTATGATGTAAAAGGTTACTTAGTAAGCCATTGCATAGACAAATCTATTTTTCTCATAAACAAGCATTTTTAATCCTACAAAGGTATTTTCAATACAAGTTCTGTGAATTCTTGCGTTGTTTTTCTTGACATCATAAAGGCAATAAGTTATATAGATATTACTAAACGAGTGTCGGTTAGATACCATGGATCTCACACTAGTTGTTTACAAAAGTATCAAACGAGCGAAAGCGAAATCTCGTTTGATACTTTTGTAAACAACGAGTGTGAGATCCATGGTACATGTATCTAACAGACACGAGTATAGTAATCTATTTCTTACACACGTTACCAAAGTGCCATTTTAGGGTTCATTTTGCGTTACAGGTGTGCGTCCGGGCAGCATGACCTCGGGTCCTTGACCCCGGGTCACATGTGTAAACAGCCAATCAGAGGCTTCGATTTGCGATCTCTCACATACGTTGAGAGACTAAAAATCTCTCACGGGGTTCCCACCAACGGCAGTGTAAGAAATTACTTTTCGGTTGTATATCTTATGCCTTGTTTTGTTACCAGTTAGGTTTATGTCACATAATATTATTCGGCAGAAGTCAAATATACCTTGTTGTATTCTCGCTTTTATGTCACATCGTATTGCCCTTATGTAGTCGAATACACGTTGTTATGTTATCGTTTCATGTCTGATAATATTCCTCTACAGTTGTCGAATATACCTTGTTGTATTATCCGTTTTTATGTCAAATAATATCACTTCGCAGCATTGTCGATTATACATTGTTGTATAATGTCTGTATGCATGTCACATAATATCAATTTTGTTTATAAAACATTACCTTTGTTGATATTCTGACATGAAAAGTAGTGGTGTCAACAAATGATTATTTCTCTGACTTGTGATTGACTCGAAAATACAAGATATGCCAATTCAGACGGACTGTTTATCGATACAAGTCCACATAAAGGATCCAATGTATTATGGCTATATCACTAGATAATATTGACGATGCATTTTGACACCTCAACATTGTCTTCTGTTTCTGTACGTCGGCAGTGAGTCTGCAGTTTCCATGTATGTTTGCAGTCTGCATATATATGTAGACACACTTTTCATATTAATATCTGAAGTCTTTTGGAAAGAAGTAATGCGATGCGAATGTCATAAGACTAAAGACTATTGCTTGTCTCGTATGTTCCTTTAAGAGATTGGCTTGTACAGTTCAAAGTTTCATGTGGAACAGAAGCTAACTAGACCATTGTAGACTTGCTAAACGTTTTTTTATAGACTGCAGTCTAAGGGTTTTTAAAATATTAACTGAACAAAACATGGGGCTAGAATGTCATCAGCATACACTTCTGCCGTCTCTCTGTAGTTTTAATTAATGTAGCATTCATGTCGTCCGACTGCATGCCTATCGCTTATATGACTGCTGTCTTTGAGTCTGAATGCCTGAAGTATGTATGTCTTCAGTTTTAGTCTATTCTGTATGTAACACACTTGAAGACTATATCAGCTTCAGACACGGTCCCGAAGAGCACCATCGAACAAACAGAATATCGACTTCTCTTTGACACATGATGTGAAACAATCTGGAACATGTATTAGCGAGTAATATCGTGTTTGAAAGTAACTGGTTGTTTTCTCGGCAGAATAGGTTTACTGGGGAAATTGAAGGTCATGGCCTGACACAACAGAAAGGACGCGAAGGATCAATAGTGTAGATGTCAGGTCCTCACGTGTCACACGGACTAACTGGGTAATTTGGGCAGTCGTAAAGACGTCACAATGTCAGTGGTGTCACCGTGGGCTTTGCTTGTGACTGCCTCAGTCGACCCAGCTGAAACTGGGTACCTGGTCCTCCATCAGGAGTGTTGTAAACTCTGAACTCCCAAAAAGACTGCTTTTACACCAGGGTAATAATGTGGAGCGCTCTGGGCAAGCCTTACAAGCCTGGATTTAGTGCTATACAAGAGGCCACACTTTCTTATTACGCATAGTGTTTCAAGAGACAGGAACACAGAAAGAGCATGCGGTATAACGCACAGAAAAGTATTACACATGTCACCTATCATCCTTGAACGCAATGCGTTAGCAATAGGGTATCAAGGATCGGACACGTGGCCTGGGCGTCACTGAACAGTTTGACATTTAAAAATATCATTTTAGGATGAGTTGGCTTGACATCAGTTCCTCCAACCCCCGCCACCAATCCAACATTCGGTAACCCATCGCCGTTATCTCCTATGCCTTAAGTCGAACTTTGTTGTGTGACCAATGTTTGGACAGAGACGCATGTTCAGTTCCTGTCGTAGATGCTATTTTCTCCAGATACGCCCGTGGGTGAGATCTGGCATAATCGCTGTACAAAGTGACACAATAATTAGCCTCGTTGTTCCTGAATGCTTTGGGACATGAGACATTGTGAAGGACAAAGAAGTGGGATCTAAAAGAACTCCAGGCACAATGTTTTGCAAGTTTAACAGACTTTAGATTATGTGATGTACATTGTATGAAATAACCTCCGTAGCTCAGGCCAACTGCCTTATTGTTCAGCAGAAGATGGCATGGAACTGATTGCCGAACGCATCCGTGTAACGCTGGACTTCCCAAAACATTAAAGGGGTTGTCGGAGAGATATCGATTGCAGGAAAAGATCACAGAAAAAAGCCACACAAGATCACTGCATAAAACTGTACAACGATCAAACAGACATATCCCCTGTTTATACTGTCAAATTGCAAAAAGGTTGTTTTTCAATTATATTATATTCAAATGTTTCGACTTCTCATTTTATCAGAAGTCACAAAATTACTATAAAAGGGTTCTAAAATCTGCTACAATTGGTATGTGTATACCAAACATGCCTAAATGCGTTCACAGTAGTGGGATATTCGTCTTTAATGAAACATATCATGCGCGTTTTTTATAATTCAAAGTGCTTTCACAGAAGTGGAATATTCGTCTGAATTCTCATCAATGTAAACAAATTGTCATTATTGACAGCTAATCGTTTAATTGAAAAGGTTTTAAAATAAAGTGGTCTTTTTTGTCCTGTGACTTTTTTCCTCAACAAATGTGTGTCATTTTTCTGTGACTATTTTCCTGTGATTTTTAAATGGTTTACTGTGATTTCTAGTGGTGCGAAGGTAGATAGACATTTTGGTTTGTAAACCTCTATTACTAGTACTTCAAGTCAAAATGTGACCTGGAATTTGTCAGAGCTTCTGACGGGTGCAAGCTATGCAATAAGTTGGGAAACTCTCGAAGAACGTTACATTGCAATTGTTAATAAATGTATACAAACTCTAGAGTTTAGTGTCAACTACATCACAGTAATAATTATTACCAACAACGTGAACGACTGTAACCAATCCGGCTTATGATCTCCCAGCAGAATTAAGAATCTATTAAGATTCTTCAGTGAAATGTATCAAATAAAAAAAACATATTATGTCATGACGACACTTTGCACTGGAGCGACTGAGATATGCACAGAGAATAGCCAAGACGTGTCCCCTGCTGTTGTAACAGCAGAGCCGGTTTTTCTGGGAATCTGCTTGACAACAATGAGCTAGATGGTAATAATATTCGACTTGGAAAAACCAAATCCGGTTTTAATGTTTAAGGCTGTTGTTTTGTCATCATTTATTGAAGTGCAGATATTCAAAGGGCAGACATGTCAAGAGAAACTCCACACCATAGCCACGCAAGCTGCAATTACAAAAGAAAAATAGTTTGTCCTGTTAAACGGATTCCTGTCACAGTTTTTAAGAACGATAAATTAATATCATTATGATTCTGCTATTGAAATACGGAAATGTGAAAGTTTTTACACACACACGCATGGACATGTTAATATTGTGAAAACAATATGATTCTTTATAATCGCTCAAATCTTGTTTAACCCGCTCTGGAGTCTCATAGTCAGGTCTCGAGCAACGAGACAACTTTGGTAAAAATTTTGCGAGTGCATTTCGAAATATATAAACAAGGCATACTAGTTTGTATTTTGCTAATATTATTACATGAACGTCTGAGGTAATATCTTGTTGTTGATGACACTTCAGCAATGACGCTCGAGCCATTAACCATAGAGCCGTGAGATTCTAACGATGACACTTCAGCGTTAACTCTAAGCGATTTCGATGAGACTCTACCAATGATGCTTGATTCCAGACTTGATGTTAAGTGTTATTCTTCTAACATCCTAACGACCTGTTATTTCCTCTTAATGTACTTCGCCAGGTCGCTCTGGTACAATATAAATCTCTGCTGCCCTATATACTTAGCAGCTAAACTTACGAAACGTTCGACTATTATGTTTAAGGTGACTCCAGGAAAGAGAAAATCCTTTTAGTAAGCCACATTTGATTACAACACTGCCGATGTATTCAGTTCACTTCTGTCGTCACTTCTGTTTTACACCACTCTTCAAAATAACACGAAGAACAGAAGCACGCCCTCTCACATTCATATCATAGAACGCTTTGTTAGAATTAATGTCTTTGGATTAGTTTTCTGTGCTTTTACGCGCAGTAAGCGCAAAATGCCGAACAAATAATATTCCACAGCTGCATCCTTCCAAACATAGTACAGCCGAACTTCGTTTATCCGAACCCTTTCGTTTTTCTTAAATTCGTTCGGTTTACAACATTCCGGATTACTGATTTCTGGTCATTGTCGGTATTGAGTCATTCCCTTTTTCAAGTGAATAAAAGTAAGTCAGATCTTTAATTAACTGATAATACATAGCACCAATGAGTAAAATAAGCAATTATAGGTACACACTTCAAGGAAAAGAGTTCGGACTATGGACTAGTAGTATTTGGACCAAGTAATGTTTGCATCACCTGTAGACGAACCTTGTTATAGAGATACATGAACAAGGATGTTTGTCAATTGCCAGCACGACCGGAAATAGATTAAGACTAAGAGCTAGATCAGTTGCCTCATCATACCCAATACATTATACTATTCTATTGGTTAGAATAGGGAGCCAAGAATATGCAGCGCATAAACATCAAATAAATTAAACCTTTATTGAAGATCTCACTCAGATAATGTTAATAAATTGAGTATAATGTCTGATCTTCGTGACCAGCATGATAATTAATGTTGCAGGACTGCTGAAATCCACAGGATTAATACCTTATAAGCTAAGTTCGTTTGATAGACACTTTTACTGGTAGCTCTGTAACCTTTTCACGATTACTCTTCAAACTGGAGGTGGAGTCAAGGATGCTTCATCTTCGTTCAGTCTCGCTGTGATGGCTGATTGTGTGTGAGCAGATGCAGATGGTGCTGTTAGCGGAAACACCATTATTCTCCGCGCTGTTCAGTTAGTATTTGACGATAACTATCTAGATTAGGTAGTAAAAGCAAGAACAGTTTACTGTGTAATCAATACAGTTCACTGTGTAATTAAAACAGTTTACCATGCAACAAAGGTTTCATTATGCCAAGGCAGTTTTGCAAGACTATGGTTGATTTTGTCTATTGTTTTCGAGGTATCTGATTTTCTCGTAATAACCCCCCATCACGCTGAAAGCCGGGGGCGGTTTTGATTTGTTTCAGGGAAATTCGGGGTTGAACTAAACTTGCTGACACATGTAGGTTAATACAAACTTTATAATAACCTATAATGCAAGATCACGGGTTATTATACAGTTTATAGTAACCTACCTGTGTAATGAAGTTCCGTTTAACCTTGTATTCAACTGAACTAGATCAAAACTGCCCCCTGACTTTCAGCATGATAAGGGATTACGAGGAAATCAATGCAAATGTTAGAAACTAGGACGGAAATGATGAGCGAGTGTTCATGTAGCAGGGCAATATTTCAACCATAACACCATGGAGGGCTAGATCTCCAGTTTGAAAGAAATGCTGCTTGGCGTAAGATCCGTCTAAGATGAGGATCTTTTGCTTTCTCTTTCTTACTATCGATCCTGTGTTGTCCCTTTTTATGTGCCTCTTTCACTTCACATTGCGCTGAAATATTGCCCCCTGCAATGTACAAATCCATTTCACTCACTCACTTGAAAGAAATGCCTGGGTGGGGATTCGAACCACATGTTTGAGACTACTAGACAAGCATGCTAACCACTACACCACCCGTCCCTCCCGAAATAATGACGTAATACAAGCCGTTCAACAAATTTTATTGTAAGTTGAAATTAAACACAAACGTTGTAGTTTTCTCCCTGTGGGAGGCACTGACTCTACAATGGAAGCGTGCGAGGTTGGTTCAGAGATTCCGGATGCACTGGAGTCGTCTTCATAACCAGACGTTATACAGGAACCAATATCTTGAGCTGATTGTGGAGGACATTCAGTCGCAGACGCCACTGTAGTGGAAGCCGACACAGATGTGTTGTTATTGGGCAGAGAGACAACTGATAAACCGGGAGTGTTATCCTCTGAGAGTGCTGACGGTGTAGCTGCTGTGGCAGATGAAGCTGATTCTTCACTACCTCGCTTTGATTTCTTCTTGCCATTCAGGATACCAGAAACCTCCATGTTTTGCTCTTCAGAACTTTGCTTATACAAGCGAACTGCGCTACTACGGTGCCCTTAAACGACAAGCAATAAAGTAAAGAAAATAATGTACAGTTTAAAATACACTTTAAAAAGTAGGTAATATTGAAATTTTAAGGTAAATAACAAAATGATTATTTGTTTTGGATACAATCGCCGACTGCAACGAAGATAACATGAATTGCTCTTCAACAGAGCACCAAAACGCTGCCAATAGTGCGCACGTGGAAATGACATTTTAGATTTACTCATGTATTTTTCTGCTACATATGTCATACACTTGCCTTTTCTCCCTGTCAATTCACTGACGATTTCCCCAGCTGGATAACAGTTTGAAACACTTTTAGATGTAACTGTTCACTGTATGTCATAGTAGATTATGCATTTATTGGACTGAAAAATGTAACGAAATGTTGGTGTTTTTAATGTTTTGCCTTTTTGTTCACAAATGAGTTGTTCTGGTACATATGCTCTGAACAATCTTTTAGCGGAAGTGGCTCTCAACATAAAGCTGTCAGTGGTCACGTGATTCTTATCCAAGTCATTTGTAAAACCTCGGCTTACATGCATGAAATGCACGTGCATTCATAAACTCTTGGCACTCTTCATACCAAGCAACACGCATTTTTAAGTACCTTTGTAATGAAAATATTTCTTTACAAATATTATTTAACTGTTATATTAAGTCGAAATTAAACAGTTTTGCTTTTAGTTCTGGTCACTTGACATTTCACGTGTCTGTTGTGAAACGTCTCAATGTGCATTAACGACCATGAAAAAACATGAAACTTAACATATACATTCAGAGTTAAAGAAAATCAGACCGTTTAATTTTGTTTAAAATATATATTCATGAAAAATCATCCTAAACATTAAACACTGTAAAGCAGTAATTATTGTAATATTGTGTAGCAAATGTTCGGTTCAAATCACTCACTAACTATTGATAGATGGATAGACTGATATTTTAACAAAGACAAACAACAGTCACCATTTTCTCGAAATAAAATAATTTTGTTACGGTTTCTAAGTCTGATAAAACACTCCTCTTCGGTTAGGCTCGGGATAGTAACATTTGAGGGAAGAAATCTTCGGACAAGTAAGACCTCAGGCTTCGCCTTCGATCTTACTTCTCTTCAGTTGTTATCCTACACATATCAACCTTTTACCATTGCAGGAAATAGTTCACCACATATATTCAACATTTAGCATGCGGGAAATGCATTACGTTGCAGCACAAGTAGTTGTCTAGACATTTCAACATTTTACCATGCAGGAAATAGTTCAACGCATATTTCAACATTTGGTATGTTATATTTGGTATCATCACAATGTGACACGCCGTGCGTCATGATTACACATTCATAGAGTTTTAGAATATCTGTGCATTTTGTACGTAATTTGGGCTACTGCCGACTCACGAAGACTTTAAAACACAAGCTCTTGGGGTCTTTCACGTACTGGTTAAAACCAAGCATCTTTCTTGCTCAATAACAGCAAAAGAATCCACGCCGAAACGTTGCACACATAAACACAAGCGGTTGGCCATCCATAAAGTTGTAGTGTTCTTTCAAAAGAATGATATGTGTCATTTCAGTTATCTAAGCTTAAAATGTGTTTCATGCCCAGCAACAACATGAGACGAACTGGACAATCTGAAACTGAGAAACACGACCACCAGATACTTCTCAGCCTTGTTGGCCTTGGCACGTTTACATCATCAGAGAAACAGACCAGGACGTACGAGAGGATATCAAATTAGAAAGTTAAATTCACAGAACAGTGCGGTGTTCATAACAATGGCCGTGACCATACAGGATACAATTCCAAATCAAACTAACAGTTGGTTACATATATTTAAACTGTACAACCCGTTATGAAAGTTTTATTTTGAGACGATGTCGTATTGGTCATACACGTTTCACGGACGAACAGCTTTTAACAGCTCGAGATCAGCCCATTTGTATTTCTTGTAACGAGCCAATTACTCTAAAGCATATTTTACTGGATAGTGTTGATTTTTGCTCCTGCAAGGAATAATATTTATTCAACAACTAGTTTTTCAGAGATTTTTAATAAAATTGGTAACCATTTTATTTGATCCTTTTTCAGAGATATTGGAATTTTAAATAAACTGTGATATAGTATACTAAGAATGGTACTGGCCTCCGTTTACAGGTTTTAGGTAAACACATCAGATTATCGTCGCGCTATGGCCGAAATTTTGCCCATGGCGACGTTAAACATTATTTCACTCACTCATTCAAATTCAAACTGATAAAGTTTTGTCTTATCAGATATCTAAGGTTCATCGTATGTTGCTCATGTACACAGGTTGGCGCAACAGTCAGTAGTCACCACGTATGTGTTTTCGTTAGACTGGCATTTAGTCCCAGAAATATTAATCTACAAAAATTATTTACTTAAAATATTAAAATAATAAAACCAGAAAAGGAGCCCAGGGATATTCGTAATTTCTGGGAATCCTAGACTTGCTAAATATCTAGACTTGGGCAGGCTCCATTATCTTTGTATGCTTGAACCGTATGCTTTAGGGTTTGGGAGACAAACTAGTTTGTTATTGTGTTGCGGTAGAAATGAAATACGCCGGAGGTAAATCAAATTTTCGTTGAGGTGTAAAACATCCGTACACTAATTGAGCCATGGTTTTGTTGCAAGGACATGGATAGCGTGAACGTAATTTGATCCTTCTAATTAGAGCATATTGCTTCAAGTTAAATGTGTTAAAGAAAAGTTTAACGAGATGCTATAAGCACAATGCGTCCACTTATTGTCCCCATGCATCTGTTGTATCTCCAAGCCGTCGATTTCGCCGGGTTTTTAACCATTACTAAGCTTGAGGAACCAGCGCCCCATATGCTATACTTCTGATCATCTGTGACCCGGTGAACTGTGAAATGCTGTATCTTACTTAATGATTTAATATCATACATTATACATTTTATAATTATTTTGATACAGATACGTAAAATCGCTTAAAGGGACATGTTCATAGTTGCACCTCCAATACCGAACACAACCGTTCAAGTCGGTCTGATTTAAACATCGATACATCAATCAAATAACGGCGAAATCCTAAAGAAAATAATGGACTGTTAACTGCATTTTATTTGCCGAAAAGCTCACTTACTCTTACTGTAGAATAAATTCTATAAGTTCCCCATTTTGATGACGTCGTCGTTGTATGGGTATTAACTAAAACGGTGACAAGCCAAAACGGTCACACGCCAAACTTGGTAAAAATCTATGGACAATTCAGTGTAATGATCGATGGATATATATATATCTTTTTTTTTGTCACCGTTGTTTCCAAAAAGTGTCACCGTTTTGACCAAATATCTTTCCCCGTGTCGTCTAATTGTGACCGTTTCGTCCAATTGCATGTCATCGTTATGGCGTATCACCTTCTAGCCAGTTCCATATTTGCTTGCATTACTCCAAATCCAATGCACAATCTATTTTTAGCGTTAGACTTAGACGGAAACTCCCTTTTCTTTATCGCCTCAATTAGTGTGAAATCTTTGCGTAAAAAATCGAAAAAAAATACAGCATTGTATTACATTACTAGATGAACAGAGGGACAGGCTCTGAACATAAATTGGCGTACCTCCATCTCTGATCATGTTCCTTTAAGTAAAACTTGCTTAAATGATTGTCAAGGTCCCTTCAATCAATTAAGTAAGTAAATGCCATGGGATAAGTAAAATACACAAGTGATCATCCCAATAAACATTAACTAACTCCACACAATGTAATACACAGCTTACAGCGTTTTCACTACGTTTGTTTGTGTTGCAATTGGTTGTAAAGGTTTAAGTGGTTCCCAGTGTGTCCGTGGGCAAACTCATTGGGACAAACCTTCGAACAAATTTAAACCCAGTAACTTCGTGTCTTTTTTTATCTTCGTTTGTTATTCTAACTGCCTGCGGGGTTTTAGGAAAAGTAAAATATCGGATTAATATAAACATGGATCATTGTCCCTTGAAATTTTACTTATCCGGATTTCACTGTATGTTCGTGTATGTAGTTACCAAAATTGGCACAAGCAAGGTGAAGGAAATCTCATCCTTACAAACAGAGGCGACATTATGGACAAACCGGATGCAATGCGAATCGCATATCGATAATATTGTCCTGTAATATTCGGATGAAGTTGTCCCATTTCCTGTTGTGTGTATCATATTCTGTGGTTGCATTTTATATTGGGGAATCGGGTTTTGACCTCATATCCTCTTTCTGGGCGTTCTCAATTAATCAATGCTGCGATTTGAAACTGGGATCTCGAAGACAGTCGATTTTGTATTTCAACTTCACAGATAATACACGAGCAGAAACATATATTGAAATCTGAATAATTAGAGCAAACCATACTTTATTTGTAATTGCATATCTGGATTAGTGTGGTTGAATATTATGAGTGTGATTAGGATTGTAGAATATGGATGTCTTTGAAATATTCATTGTGTGCATAATCCATTAAGCTTTACAGAAGCAAGTTTGAATTATCTGCACTGGTATCCGTTTTGTTTAAAGGAAAGTCTAATTAAAATAGTTCTCTTTCAAAACTTTCAAATTCAATATTGCATTGGACAGAAACCTTAATAATAATAATAGTAATAATAATAAAAATGAATAGCACTAATATAGCGCAAGTCTTCAGTATATTAACTCAGTGCGCTTGTTAGACATAATCAGATGCTTAACTATTTAAAATAACAAGGTGAAATACATATATATTGACGTCCAAAAGAAAGCACACCAAGATTTTGAGAGACTACTGAATACATTCACAAATGCGTTGGATATACAAAAGATATCCCTTCAAGACTTGGAA
>JAUELE010229588.1:0-12179 GCA_031471655.1 Diodora aspera | reverse complement strand
ATTTAGTGTTAAATCTTAGTGTAAAAAAAACGGAAACAAATACAGCATGGTATTATATTACTCTATCAACAGAAAAACAAACTCTGAACATCGATTGGCGTACCTGCAACTTTGATTATGTCCCTTTAATACTTTTTAATTTTACCCGTTGTTAAAACGTTCTTATCTTATATACGTATCATTTTATCCTACATTTACCCGTATGACATTTCATAATAATCATTATCTGTTTACTGTTATTATGTGTCATTAGGTTATGTTTCATCTTATTTCACTGCGGGCTATCTCAGCTCACGCTGAAAATCGCTGAAAATCTTTTCACATTTGTTCCGTCGAGGTTATGTACTAAAAATAGCATTTCTATTTATAAATTAAGTGTTTATTCGTGTAGAATGGTTTTAGTGTCTTCAGTTTTTGCCTTCGTGTGGATGGTTTTCCTTGGGCCATATTTATGGGTTCTCTGAAATGGAAATGTTTTATTCTAATTTTTCGCAGGATTTGTTTATTGAATTCAAGAGGCAAATCTGTCATAATTTATCATCATCCGTATGTGTACGCCATTTTCAACTATTCGTGACGACGACAAAAACCGAACATATGCGAGCTGGAGGGAATTCCAAACAGCCCTTACATTCAAGTTTGCCGTCTAGATTGGTTGACTGGGTCATATTTCCTGGTGACATAAAATAAAAATTATACCGTCAAAACATTTTTGGGGATTATGTATTGACTAGAAAATGCAAATGTATGGAAGTATTTCAATATTAAAGGGACGAAATCAACGTTGCATCTCCAACACCGAACATAAGCCATATATAGGTTCAGATCTCTCTATTAATAACAAAACATCTTTCGCAAATATAACAATGGCTTTGTGGACCATAAACTACACTTTATCAAATGCACGTCAAACTGACCTCCATTTCTTGGCTGCTGTCAGCCTGGTACTTGGTCACAACTGCACATTCGCTATGCTCTACAACGTAGCGAATGCGCAGTCGTGGCTCGGAACCAGGCTGTGACGTCATCAGAATGTGCGTGTCGATGCAAGATTTATTAATAGCTCATAGTCACCTGGGGAATCCCTTTTGTTTATCGTCTAAATCTGCGTACATCTTGGCGTAAAAAATCGGGAAAATGTGTCGTAAAGAACGACTTAAAGACTAGAAAAAACATGTTTTTGACAAGATGCAACTTTGATTATGTCCCTTTAAATGCCCATTTCAAATGTTGATTTGATGAGGCAATGTATCCTTAATGCACATTGTAATCTCAGCGAAGGAGTTAACAACTGTTGTTTTATTACGGAAGCACTTCGTATTCCACTTCATGGGATCATTCCATCTGGAAGCTGATAGACGCGGCTACTGTAGGCACGACTCCATCGCCATAGACGCCTTGACAAGCATCAACAACGTCAAATCAATAGGTAAAATAACTTAACGAAGCGCTATAAAATCTAATAATCTGCTCCTCTCTGAAGAAGAATGGTGAGAGAAAGAGTGACGTGTATGCTTTACGTTGCATGAGTAATACTTCAGCCATAACATAACCTAGTGTGCATGACAGAAGAGAGTTAAAATGAGATCGATAGAAAGAAAAGTAAAATTCAAGAGATCTTCATTTTAGTCGTCACGTAAGACAAGCATTGGGTTACTGCGGTCCGATTGACTTCTCAGTAATACTAGGTCCCGGAAACACCACATATGGTCTTATAACTTGACATATTTGAATAAATGTACGTGCAGTGAAATGTAAGTTTTTTTTAATCTGAACAACGCTAGCTTTCATTTTACTGATTAACTGGAGAACAATATTGTTGATGTTCTTGCTTTTGATGTACTTAGTGTCGGTTTCAGCTGTTGCAGAATATTGACAACTGCAACGTTTAGCACCACTTCATTCACCCACTCTTTAAAACGATGATTCAAAGTCCATTCATTTACCGCAACACCAGGTCGATATTGTGACAGTCATCCTCCTCCAGGCAATATCACTGTCAACAGCAACCACGTGACGGTCCACTTTCACAGTGACGGTAGTAACACGTTTGGTGGGTTCAAACTCAGATGGTCAAAGGTGAACGGTAAGTGGTCTAGCCATTAAGACTTCGCTTGTCCCTTCTCAGATCACCACAGTATGTTGAACTCTGATCACAAATAACGATTCTAGAAGGAACACCCTACAATTCAATCTCCTGATGTGTGAGAAGACCCCTTAACTCAAATGCTTTTGGAAATGACTTGACAACAGATATTTCGAAACATGAAGAATGTTCATCAGAGTCGTATCTAATTCTGGTTAGAATCAGCTTCGATCTTATGCAATCAGACTGAAAGATTGCCAAAAACCACGTAAAACCCCAAATCACTCACTCACTCTTATGTAATCACCACTTCTCACAAGAATAAGATTGGTACATTCAACAGACTTCACATGCATACATCAGCTAAAGATTCTTGCGTTTAAGAAAATATTTGATACAAAGCTTGATGATATCCTTTAAAGGGTGAATTGGAAAATGTTATATCCTGCACCAAAAGTATCAAACGCTGTGTTGTTCCTTGATGACTTTGGTTCCTTCCAGAAACCAACACCTCCACAGTGGACGTGCTGCTACCTCCTGGGAAAGGAAACACATCTTACTGCGCCCATAACGTCGTCTTGACCGCGTCCAATGGATACATCCTGTCTCCTCAGTTCAGTCTCCAGCACAACTATCTTCCTCATCTTCACTGCTCCTGGACAATCCAAGGTCCGCCCAGTTCCTACATTGTACTCGACTTTCTCTTCTTTGAACTGGAGTACACGCCGAAGTGCCAGAGTGACTCCGTTGCGGTGTATGATGGAAACGCCACCCACTCACGTCTTCTGAGTCTAATGTGCGGGAAAACCACCCCCGGAGAGCTACTGACCACAGACAACCAAATGTTCATCACCTTCACTACAGATGGCGGAGTCGAAGGTCACGGGTTCAAGGCCAAGTATACCGTCATCCAAGAAAGTGAAGTATTAATTTTCCCCTCTTTTATCCGTTGACTGATTGCCACGCCAATGATAATAATTTAGGAATATAATAGTTGGCAATAGAGGAGATGTCAAAATGAAGTTCATCATCTTCACTATAGACAGCGGAGTCACAGGTCGCTGCTTCAATGTCATTTACGTTGTCGTGAATAAAAGTGAAGTACCGTTCTATCGATTGCCACCACAGTAATGATAAGTCAGGAATATGATGATTGGCTATAAGGGAGGTAACACACTGAAGTATAAAGGTATGGCTGATAACGATAATAACGATCGGGGTCAAAGATGTCATTTGTCTGGTCATATTTCTCAAAGTATTTATCAATTCGGGGGATCTATCTGACGGATTCCACGAAAGACATCCTTGAAATATAGGGTATTTGTGACTTAGCCAAAACCTTCGTCAGTTACCCTCGATTCTCTACCATGAAGAATCGTCCCTATGGCATTGTGACATTACGTTTTGTCTAGTCAAGTAAGAGTCCATAGCGAAAGCGTCTCTCCAACACTGGGAGAAATTGTGGGACATCTGCCGTTGCTGCTGTGTCTATTCGTAAAGAGTTAAGTGCCTTACCAACTTCGTCTCATTTCTTACAATGGATTTTCCATTATACAAACTGGCTTTCCTTCATGAGCGCGAGAGGGATGGCGCAGTGGTTAGCTCGTTAGTCAGCCAGCCTTGGTGGTTGTGGTTCGAGTCCCGCCCGGGCACCTCTCTTTCAGCCCGGAGAGACACGAACGTGTTGGTAAGACCATGGTGATGTGGCTGAAAGATTACAAAAAAAAACACGTAACACCCCAAATCACTCTTTCACTCATAGGTTCGAGTCCAGGGCATTTGACGAAGACTTTGGCCAAGCCACAAATACCCTGAATTTCGAAGATTCAAGAAATATAATAGCTAGTTCCTTAATTCCTCGGGGATGGTTTCAGCTACCACGACTACTCCGCTCTCCACTACCCCTCCCCCGGGCTGCAGGGGGTCTCAGCTGTTTGTGAGTAAGCCTAACGGAACACTGACGTCTCCAGGGTTTGATGACATCATGTCGTATGCCCCAGACCTTGACTGCGCCTGGTTGATCGAAGCCCCACCTGGAAAAGTCATCACTTTGCACTTCGAAGTTTTTCAAATGGAGTATACATCCACATGTAATTATGACAATCTAACAATTTATGATGGAGGAAATGATACATCCCCGATGTTAGGCAATCTCTGTGGGACACTGACGCCACGTGACATAACCTCCAGTGGGAGAGACTTACTACTGAACTTCCGGTCGGATGCTGGAGTTGGCGGGGCGGGCTTTAACCTCACCTATATATTTCACGAGCCTGAAGGTGAGTCTCAAACTTTTTAAGTACATCACGAACAATACATTAGTAGAATCCAAATAGAATACGACGAGCATTCGTCAATATTTCGCCTTAATGCAACTGCACCTCATATTTATTGCCCAAATAGCAATCTCACATGAACATATTGGAAAACAGGAATAATAATTAATTGTGGATCTTATATTTACTTTCCTAAAATACGAAACGTGATGTAGACAACCGTTATCTTTATACATACTGTACACTATTGTCATACTTGATCTATGGTGCTGGTACATTGTCATGTTGCCAAGCATCACAGCTTTATGAAACTGAATTATCATTTTAAGTTTTAAATTTAAGTTAATTGCGTGATGTAGTGACCTGCTCACCTGTGGAGTTCACCTGTTCGGATGGTTCCTGTATTCCCAACTCTGCCGTATGTGATGGTAAACATGACTGTAACGACACTAGTGACGAGATCGTTTGTGGTGAGTGTTTCTGTTTCATTGTAAGCAAACACTCAGGTTGTATTTTCTTCTTTATCATAAAATGCAAGTCCCGTGAAAGGAACGATTTGTATTAATTACCAGGCGACATTGACCTTTTCCGTTCTAAAATCGTGAGTTGAAGACTATACTGTCGGTATCCTAATGTAAATTGAGCTTGCTATTTACTTAGTGTTACCTTCTGAAACATCCTCAAATCCAGGACATAATGACTCAGCCAACGTCCGTCATAAACCCTGGATTCACTCCTAGATTTCGAGGATGCTTTTGATAGTTCCTTACTGTTACTTCCTGATAAGTACATGCACTGTTACCTGTTGGTACTTACTTCGTTATATTAACTTATTGTTATCCTCTGACACTTACTGTCACCTTATGACACTTAATTTATCTTCTTAGACTCACTGTTACCATCTCAGCCTTACTGTTACCTTTTTATGCTTAATATTACCTTCCTACATTTAGTGTTATATTCTTAGACTTAGTGTTACCTTCTTAGACTAACTGCTACCTTCTTAGACTTACATGTATGTTACCTTCTCAGATTTTCTGCTACCTTATACGATTTACTGTTACCAGGTTACAATGGCGGATTAACCATTAGGCCGAGTAGGCTTACGCCTAGGGACCCGGGCGGGAGGGGCCCCAGAGAAAAGAAACCACGGTTTTATTAGGTGTACACATTAATGATTTTTATGTACTTTGCATATTTTTCCACATCTACATGTATTGCAACATATGTTATTTAACGTAACTGAACATGACTTGGTTCTATTAAATGAGGGGGACGGAGCGAAACGATCACGGGGCTCTTACTAAAGCTCAGCCTAGGTGCCCGTGTGGTCCGTCATTGGCTGTTACCGTCTTAGATTTGCTGCTACCTTCTCAGATTTACTGTTACCTTCTCAGATTTACTGTTACCTTCTTAGATTCGCTGTTACCTTCTTAGATTTAATGTTACCTTCTCATATTTACTGTTACCTTCTTAGATTCACTGTTACCTTCTTAGATTTACTGCTACCTTCTCAGATTTACTGTTACTTTCTTAGATCCACTGTTACCTTCTTAGATTCCTGTTACCTTCTTAGATTTACTGTTACCTTCTTAGAGTTACCGTTACCTTCTCAGCTTCACTGTTACCTTCTCAGATTCGCTGCTACGTTCTTAGAAATCATACTGGTAACGTCTTAGATTTACTGTAACCGTATTAAATGTACTGTTACCTTATTAAATCTTCTGTTATCTTCTTAGATTCACTGTTACCTTCTAATGCTCACTTTTAACCTTCTTATACTGACTTAACACCTTCGTAATCTTCGCTGGTCTTATTGTTACCTTCTAATACATATGTTTATCTTGAACTTTCTGTTATCGCCTTACTTAACGTTACCTTTCTATACTTAATATCATCTTCTTATACGCATCATTGTCATGTTATACTTATTGTTATCTTCTTATACTCATTGGTACCTTCTTATATTTAGTGTTATCTTCCTAGACTAACTGAGCTCTTGTTGTACGTATTGGTACTATTGTATACTTACCATTGCATCCTTTTACTTAATGTTACCCTTCTATACTTACATCTATTTCTTATAAGTTTTATTATCTTTCTATACTAACTGTAACCTCTCTATACTAACCGTTACATACTTATACTTAATGTTACCCTTCTAAACTTACTTCTCCCGTCTACCTTCTTATAGGTATTACTACTTTTCTATACTTGCTGTTACTTACACTAAAACACTTACCTACTCGTACCTCCTGATACCAACAGCCAACAGCAACACATGTGGTCATTCAAGCATTTCCCGAGATCTAGCCAGATACGTACGGTTACCGCATCACTTTTGCCAACTATTTCCTTCTTACACTTTTTGTTTCCTTCTTACACCTTTTGTACTTATTGTCATTGTCTTAGACTTAGATTTGCTTACTCTTGTGATATTTACTGTTACCGTCTGAAACTTACCTATCCGTACTTCCTTTTGCCAACTTACTGTTGCCAGCCAACAGCAACACGTGTGGTCATCCAAGCATTCCCCCAAATCTGGACAGTCACCGTATAGTTGGTGGGAAAGCGGCAGTCGCTGGAAGCTGGCCATGGCAGGTCTCGATTCGAGTCCAGGGTGTGCATCAATGCGGCGGTGCAATCATACATCCTGAGTGGGTGCTGACGGCCGCTCATTGCTTTCGCGAGTACGATTTTCATCTGATTCGTTTTATACGTGTCTGAGATAACAATATGTTATAAAATAGAGTAAAATCCACATGCCAGTCAGGCATGAAGAGGTAGAGCTACACTGTGAGGCTAAGGCACATTCTTCACGTCAAATTCGATTGCTAGACGAAAGGAAATCTTTCGAAAATGGTTCAATGTAAATAACATAACGACTGAAAAGAGCTGGCTCAGTAAAATTATTTAATGAATTGAACGCCGAAAACCTGTAGACTGCAGTAATTCAGTTACTTGAATCTCCACGTTTTATAAAAGTACGTATATGTCAAGCCGTCAGAGATGCGTTTGTGATAGGAGAAGATCTTTAAGCAGTCCTAACCCGTCACTGTTTATTTTAGGGGTCCCCACACGCCCAATGTGTCAGTGGTAGCTGGACGACAACGCCTATTAGTCAATGAATCCACCCAACAGATTGTTCAAGTCGAGAAACTCTTCATCCACGAAGACTACGACTTGTACACTTCCGCTTCGGACATTGCTATTCTGAAACTGGAGACACCATTGAACATGACGTCGCACGTGCAGAGCGTGTGCCTGCCTTCCCGATATCCAACCCTTGGCACCATGTGCTACATCACAGGCTGGGGAGAAACGCGCAGTAAGCTGATACCATTGCCTTCATATATACCGAACCGTAAAAGAAACGCAATTCTAGATAAATATGTACAAAACATGTACGTTTGTACAGGATAGGCATATATTTTTTATGCCAAACCTTTTTAGATCAGATGTTCGTGGACTTTATGAACGTTCAGCTATGAGTCTGAAAAATGTCAACGTGGCCAGATAATCCAGTCTGCGATAAGAAGTAAACGGAACCGTGGATGTCCAGCGTTTGCATTCAGAACAGCAACACAGCTCCTGAACATCGAATGGGCTATGGCTGCCTGAAGTTCAGCTGCCGTTGTTGGCCTTGGACACACTTGATCAAGTTTTCTTTGCAGCTCTCCACAAAATTAATGTTCACTTGGGACTGTAAAAACTATAGTGTGGCCCTAGCAGTGTGTGGTCTTGCATTGTTCTGCTGAAATGTCCGTTGTCGATGCCGAGCGAAAAAGGGCCCAACATGGAGTCGTAGAGCCTGGTTAGTGCAGCGCTGAGCTGTTACACCACTGCCCCTTCCAGGACCGATTTTCTGAAAGACCACTGGTCCAATTCTTTGATGTAAGACGATACCTCACGACATCATGGCACTCGCACAACCCCGAGCATTCCTTTCCATGACACACTGATCAGCATAACGTTCACCACGTCTTCTCCATATTCGGACCTCGTCCATCAGCATGAGAAATGCAGAAATGACTCTCAATGAAAATCTCCATTGTGGATGGCGCGAGTTATGGTGTCTTGTTGCCCGCTGATAATGGACCTGCCGAACGTGGAGTCAAATGGGTCGACGGTCAGGACTCCAACGGTCTACCGAGCTACTTCGTTGGCACAGATGAATGGATGGCTCCGGTGCTGCCGATGGAGGTGTCTGCCCTGCCACGGTGTGGTCACTCTCGGTCGGCCAGTTCTGAGGACGTCAGCAGTGAATAGTGGCAAAACGTTCTTGCTGTCGATAAATGGTTGTAATTTTCACGTTGAAGGCGTTGGCAACGTTCCGAATGTTCTGACAAGCTTGCAGACGTCAACTCGCTTGTTCTCTTTGGCATGTATTAAGCCTTGGCATCTTAGGCACAAAAAAAGTGTTCATTGTGATTTTCACGCCAACCGCGATGTGTTTTGGTGATTTCTTATTTTTTTAGATGCAGTTTTCGGAAAGGTAGGAAAAACAAATTGAAAACTTACATGAGGAAAGTTTATTCGAAAAAAGACAATGAATTCCAGTTATTCTTCCACACATGTTTGCAATTTTTTACATCATTTCCAAAACTTGCATTTCTTTTACGGGTCAGAATACATATGTGAAAGAGTTGACATATTCTGATAAGAACATGTTTATTATTTCAAATGGGACTCGTGAATGTTTGATCTTCGTTGTCAACAACTGTGTGGGATGTTCGCCTGTACGCGTTACCCGGTGTTTCATGTGTAAATCGGTTTACGACTCGGCGTTACCTGGATATTGTTGTCTAGTGAGGCAAACTCAAAAATGTTCCAGTAACGATGGTTTGTAATTTTTTGGCAAAATGTAAAACTTTGATCTTCTGATCAGAGAAGGAAGATTGACGTCATCAGACGAAACTGTCACCACCAAGACCGTCATCTGGCCAACCGCTTTGTCCGTACATGTATTCTTGCTACCGTGGCCTGTGTGTTTGTATAATGTGTTACGTGTGCAAGTTTAATGTTTCCCTTTTGCACCACCATGTCATGTAACTAACTTACGTTGTATGTCGTTTGCCTTTTGTACCACCATGTCTTAAAACTATCTAACGTTGCATGTCGTTTGCCTTTTCCACCACCATGTCTTGTAACTATCTCACGTTGTATGTTGCCTGCTGTTTGTACCACCATGTCGTGTGGCCATCTTACGTTGTATGTTGTTTGCTTTTTGTACCACCATGTCGTGTAACCATCTTACGTTGTATATTGTTTGCTTTTTGTACCACCATGTCGTGTGACCATCTTACGTTGTATATTGTTTGCTTTTTGTACCACCATGTCGTGTGACCATCTTACGTTGTATATATATTGTTTGCTTTTTGTACCACCATGTCGTGTGACCATCTTACGTTGTATATTGTTTGCTTTTTGTACCACCATTACTTGTAAGTATCTTACGTTGTATGTTTTTTGTCTCTGGTACCACCATGTCTTGTAACTATCTTACGTTGTATTTTATTTGCCCTCTCCACCACATTGTCTTGTAACTATCTCACGTTGTATGTTGTCTTAAAAATGCTACAGTTGTCCGAGTTCTGAATGAAATATAGATACTAAGATAGGTGGATTTGGGAATTTAAACTGCTTTATACAAATATTTGAGTTTCGGACTACTTTATGTGTATCCAGTAGATTTTATAACTTGGTGTTAATCATATTGTCTTGCAGTCTTAAATATGCGTTGTCAAATATTCGTTGTCACTGGTAAAGTAGTGACGTTGTAATTTAGATATATTTCCAATGCTATTATCCCAGAAATCTTGATCTGGAGTTAACTGTTTCCACTTGTGCAGACACTTGCTGCCGGAACGAATTGAAACAAGCCGCCGTACCTGTGTTGGCGACGTCTGTTTGTAATCAGCCGGACTGGTATCACCACGAAGTACTGCCGGACATGCTATGTGCTGGGTATGCAATAGGTGGGACGGATGGTTGTAATGTAAGTTACTAGAGACACCTTTCAGGAATACAGGAAGTAATGTCACGGGGAACGAAATTACCAAATCAGGTCAAAATTTATCATAACTTTTTAGGCTACCAGGTTGTTGCATACGAAAGTACGAAAGCCTGGTGAGACCAATTTCGAATGAAAAAAAAAATTAAAAGGCGTAGCAACGCGAAAAAAGGCGTAACACCGCAAAAAAAAAAGGCATAGGATTGCGAAAACAGGCGTTGCTACGCCTTTCTACAGGCGTAAAAACGCGAACAAAAGGCGTAGCAACGCTAATTTGAGACATGACATATTTTAAAAAGCCGTAGGAACGCTAAAATATTGTTTAAATGTGGTAATGTCTCAAATTAGTGTTCGTAGCTACGCCTTTTTATGCGTTCCTACGCCTTTTAAAAGGTATAGCAACGCTAATTTGAGACATTACCACATATTTTAAAAAGGCGTAGCAACGCCTTTTTTCGCGTTAGTACGCCTTTTTTCGTGTTGGGACGCCTTCTTTTCGCGTTTTTACGCCTTTTGATTTTTTTTTAATTTCGAAATTGGCCTCACCAGACTTTTGCACTAATGTACATGTATATATCTCGGGGTGAAAATGAAACTGTTGTATAGTGCCAGGCCTGGTCATAAGAGGAGCTCGAGCATCTCGGCCTAGCCGTAGGTGGTTTATGCTTATTGAAAATTGCAAGAGGCATTATGATTAACCTGCAGTACTGAGTGTCACCTTCAGTAACGTCTAGCGTCATTGTACATATCACCGGAAACTGTGCGTACAGTCCAACCGCGGGCTCGTAGTCTGAACGTGTGATGGCATTAAAATTAGTAACTGGGTATAAAAATACATGTACAAGTCAATTACAGCGAAAATTGTGGTAAAAATAAATAACTAACAATATTTTTCAGGGTGATTCGGGAGGACCCCTTGTATGTCACCTGGACGGTAGATGGCAGCAGGAAGGAATTACTTCGTGGGGGGTTGGATGTGCAGGTATTTTAATAGCATTTGTTATCGTAATAACATCAGGACAGTATTGTAGTTTAAATAAGAAGGTCAATCCCTTGATAATTACCAAAATAAAATGTAGCAACAGAAAACGTTGCGTATGGATAATGCCTTGGTCACAAGCACAACGAACAAGCACCGGTTGTCGTACGGTTTGTCACGGTGTTTCGTTGTTATGCTACGGTTCTTGCTTTGGTCTCTATGGTGATGTCAAGGTCATGTCACGGTCGCCCTCCGGGACACAACCGTAGGATATTCGTGGTGCATCCGGCGCTTTCCGTGGTCAACCGGAAACCCATTTCTAACCACGGTTAACGCCGAATTGGCTACGGATATGCTACGGTTGTGTCCAGGTGTCTACGGTTTTCTTCGGTCACTTAAGCCAAGCTTATGTCGACCTTGCGTTGAGCAGGAACTGGCATCAACTGATTGAGCGGCATCTGAGGAGTCCAACCGACGCTTGTGCGCGGGCGACATAAGCACTCTTGCAACTGGTTTACGACTGCCAGGAACTAGTTGCCGACGTATCCTGAGAATCGATCATGTTCCATACTTCTGTGTCCAGTTACCGACTGTATCCAGTTGGACGCAAGTGACATAAGCGCTGTCATCTCCAGTCGTGGTGGACATAATCTACCAGTTCCAGCTAGTTGCCGTCAATTTTCATCGCGTCGTAGTTGACATAAGCTGGGCTTTACGGTTAGTGAAAAGTGAAATTTTCAAACATTTTGAAAATTCGTCAAGGAGGGGGGGGGGGGTGACTGGAGGATGCAAACTATGGAGTTTTTATCTCATGGCAATTTATAA
>JAUELE010229577.1:0-12183 GCA_031471655.1 Diodora aspera | reverse complement strand
TTTGCTTTTCAGTTTTACCAGGGGATCATTTTTCAATTACGGAGGCCAGTGCCCCCCCCCCCCCCAATACCGAGGTGCCTATATGCCTATGGCGACGCGCAATGCGTGCATTATCTGTAACGGGACAATTGTTACCAGTAACAACCACCAAACCACTTTGATTAGGCCCACTATCTACTTTCGAAACATTACAAACTCTGACCCTATGATAGACACCGCATGTTCAAAAACGATCTCGGGCTCAGGAATGAAGGTCAGAATCTCGGACTATGCCGATCTGTTAGGCTTACTTCGCCAATATCACTGTGCCTCGCATGTTTCACCGAATCAAATCATTACTCTCCCTACTAGTGGTGCGGACATCCTTTTACGATAAATCAGTAATGGCGGTCTAATCACGTACAAGGGATCTCCACACATAAACCAAACAGTTGCGCAGACAATATTAATCAGGACTTGATTTGAGAAAACAGTACACGCAAAGATTAATATCGGGGATGAGAGGTTAACCCCATTCTCTGTTCTGTAACAATGTCCTTGTCATTACCTATAGGAACATCTCTGCCAGTAGCAGAGAAAGAGTTAAACCTCATGACACAAATGAGTTCCAGACGTGTTCATAATATCTGCGCCAATGTCTGTACTGTTTATTTATGTAGTTATGTAAACAATATCAACAAACACGGTAACATATATTATGTTACACAAAGATGAACAAAATATGAGCATTATACGAACTTTATAGACCTATATAAATCGGGTGTTTGATTCTGACCCCTTCTGGACACATTAAAAAGTTATGAAGTGATCAAGTGCTTACAGCCGCAAGGCGTTGACGACATTAAGATACTGGTCTAACTATACTGTTTGTTCCAATACAGATGCCTGATGAACCCACGCCACTGGTGATGCTGATTCTCAAAGTGTGTTGCGCTCTCCCCGTACTGGGTGCACTTCTTATCATTGCCCTGAATATCAAACGTCACTGGTGAGGACTTTTACTTCATGTCTTAACACAAAGGTTCGAATCACTGATTGGTCAGTGGAGTTATGAACAAAGATGAAAATCATGTTTTGCTAACTTTTCTAATCATTTTCCCGATTTTGTAGCCTACAATTGCCTAGAAATTAAATAAGTTCGGCGAAATTCACCTGTTTTATATTTTCATACTCATAGGGTATACTATTTGTATATCTACTTATAATACCCTAGGAGTACGAAAACGGGCGAATTTCGCAGAAACAATTAAAATTTTGGTTAATTTTAGGCTGACAAATCGGGAAAATGATTAGAAAATTTAGAAAACATAATAATTTATTTCTGTTTTCATACACCGACTGACCAATCAAAGATTGGAACCCCTGTGGTCTTAATTTGTAGTATGCATCTTCTTTATGTTCTGAGATATGGAGACTGAGATATCCCTGAAAACTTCAATAATCTGGCATGAATAGTTCAGAAATGACATATGGAACCTTAGGATAGGAGCACAGTATACTTAGGCATTCATGTCTAAGAAGCTAAAGAAGAATGCAGTCTTCGAATTTGGCACACTAGCTTTTGGATACACTGACATTATGTACATATAACTCATGAATCAAAGCAAACTTTGTCAGTCGAGAAATTTTATAACATCTGTTGATTTCACATACATGTATAGAGTCATCCTTCTGTATATAAACTTTGCCATTACCTTTATGACAATTTTAACTTTAGAAGGAAACTGGAAAAGTATATTTGTCATTCTTATATTGATGACGTCAGTTGGTGTCTCTCGGGTCGTGATGTCATTTCTGTCATGACCTCACGAAGTGTTATCCATACAAAGTGGTAGACAACCGAATTTTGTGAGCTGTATTGTCACAATAATGTATGCATTTTATGTGACCGATTTTAAAATTATTTATAAAATGTCACATTTCTCCATTTGTGGAATTCTTATATAGCACACTTATGCACTCGTTCACACAGTTGGTCATTTAATCACACACGGTATCGATCATAGGCTGTTCGTTTCACGTTAAGCCTGGTGTTACTGACATAGTCTTATATACAGAATACCTATTAGTTTCCGTTGACACTATCGCTATTATAAAGCAATCTGTTTATTAAATTTACAGTCCTACATGTAACTGAAGATGTCACCAACGTCTGCTGTAATCTATATTAATCCACCTGTGTCAGGTTCCTACTGCCGCAGGGCTATAGATCAAAGCAATAACATTTTGCAAATAAGCAAATTATTTTTCAAGAGAACTGCGTAACGAGAAGCAAATAAAAATGCTTTACGCATTATTGTTTAAAAGTGCAGTGTGTACTACTTGTTAACTTGAGCATGTTATTTAACCTGGAAAAGCGTCTTGACTGATTTTATTAACTATATATAGTGGTGGATCCAGAGGGGTGGGGGGGTCCAGCCCCCCCTTTTGAAAATCGAATACGGAAAAGTGCATAGTAAAGAATCCTCAAACCCCGGATGGGACTGACATTTTGCAAGTTGGACCCCCCCCCCCCTTTCCAAAATCCTGGATCCGCCCCTGACATAAATGCATCGCTTTCGATAGTCTGTAGTTGAGAACAAGCATGTATTACGTTGCTATGGGGTATTTTGAAATATGTAAGTATATATGGTTAACTGATATTAAAATGCAATTTCAAAATTTTCCGGGAGGTATAAAATCTAACTTACGCAATTGAAAGTATGAATAGGGCCTATCCAATTATCTGTAAAATGGAGTGGTAAATACTCAATTGTCGCAAAAGCTAATCTGTAGCGCAGTTGACGTTTGTTGAGATCATTTGATAATGGTGAGTGAGTGATTTTTAATTTTACGTTGTTTTTGGCAGTCTTTTAGCCACATCACCACGGTGCCACCAACATCACGTCGGTATAAGGCTCCAACCTCCGAGTTGAAAGAGAAGCACCCTAGCCGGACTCAAACCATGATTGCCAAGGCTAGCAGATGTTTGAGTCGACACGCTAACCACTACGCCACTCCCACCCCCAACCCCATCGCATTTTAGAATACTGTACTGAGGTGTCTAATTTCAATTCTGGTGATATGTGTTTATGTTGTGCTTGTTCTTGTTCCAGCGGCGCTGTTGCCAGTTCCTTGGCTATCTCCCTGAGTGTGGCTATTGTCCTGACCTTTGTTGTGTTCGGGGCTGGCATTGACTGGACAAACAACCAGGTGAATATAATGGCTATTAACTAAATACTAAATACCAACATTATGTTGTGAAATAAAGCACATGTTTTGAAATAAAGCAGGTGTTGTGACATAAAGCACATGTGACATAAAGCACGTTCTGTTTTGAAATAAAGCACATAATGTGAATAAAGCACATCGTGTTGTGAAATAAAGCACATTGTGTTGTGAAATAAAGCACATCATGTTTTGAAATAGGGCACATAATTTGGTGAAAAAAACATCGTTTTGTGAAATAAAGCACATCATTTTGTGAATAAAGTACATCATTTTTTAAATAAGGCACATCATGTTGTGAAATAAAGCACATCATGTAAACAAAAGCACATCTTGATGTGAAATAAAAGCACATCATGGTGTGAAATAAAGCACATCATGTAAACAAAGGTACATCGTGATGTGAAATAAAGCACATCATGGTGTGAAATAAAGCACATCAATGTGAAAAACACTTTTAAATGTGAAGTACATAAGTGAGTCAGATAACAAGCACATTTTTCAACATTAAATTGCTTCCATAGCAGTCATTTCCATGGCAACCTTGGAGACTTATTGATTGTGGCGTTACCAGCATCATGTAACAAACCCGCAGAAAAGAGTCAACAAAAGAGACACAAAACACATCAAAATCCTATTGTGAACATAAATAAAACTTTTCATATGAGTCGGTGATAATAACAGTATACCAGTACGTTTCATGACAACACTTAACAACTCATTTTAGGATCATTAATTTGAAAAATAAAAACAAAACCCTTTGGTTGTAGAAATTGTTTTAAATTTCATTATTTATTCTAATATTACAATACAACTAGTAATACAATATACTAAATCCTTTCATATATATGTGTATAGTTCTCATATTTGGTCGACCAATCAAGAATATCTTTTCACTTTTTGTCAAAAAAGGATTCTTATGGTTTTCATCTGACACCGTCCAAGATTCATATGTGCTTGGAAACATGTACTAGGCATCTTGTCAGCATTAAAATAGAAAGTAGTTGGGCTAAACAACAAAACATCATTTCATTGGATAAAATTGGTAGGCGCACCGACGAAAGCATTTTAATTGGTTAAAATCACGAACGAGGCGAATAACGAAAGGGAAACATGAATGAAGAATCTTCAAGAGATTCTTTTGATGAAACTTTTGAGTTCACCTTCGATATGCAGCCATATGAAGCCATGTTAAAACAAATCACACATTCGAATTAATTCACAGTTTGTTTTAGAAATCAGCTATGGCCTACATAATGATGGTGGTAAATAGTCAAATTAAAATATTTTAAACATGGCCAAATCGGCATTATAGAAGCTTACCTAGTCTGTCTCGCAGACCCTACAGCATACAAAGAAAATGGAGCCTGCCCAAGTCTAGATATTACGCAAGTCTAGGATTTCTCAGATATTAGGAATTTCCCTGGGCTCCATTTCTGGTTTTAGAATTTTAATATTTTAAGTAATTAATTTATGTAGATTAAACTGATTTCTAGAACTAAATGTTAGTCTACAGCTCAGCCAAAAGGTCATGTTCCTTGTGCTGCTCTAACGTTACATTTTGAAGGACGACAGGTGAAGAGTTATGTGGATTAAACTGTCTTCAAACATGCTGGTTCTGTTTCAGACACTCGACCAATAATTGTTATGCCTGGGGTACTCTATAAAGTTGTGACCGTGTTATTGGTACTCTTTCAGACACTCTTTAATATGTGGTAATGTTATTGGTTATCTTTTAGGCACTCTTCAATAATTATGTGACTATGCTATTGGTTCCCTTTCAGGCACTCTCTCTGCAATACTTTCAAGGGCGTAGTAAGTCCGTTTTATAATGTACGCAAATTGAGGGCTCTTGATGGCTCTTGAGGGCTCTTGGGGGCTCTGAAATCCCTTACAAATACACAAATTTTCAAATAACACAATAAAATATACATATTTTCTCCGAAATTTTCCCGGATAAATTCCTATATTTTACCCGACCAGGGGGGGCTAAGGCGGGGCGCTGTCTGATCTATGTGGCTGTAGCCGCCGCCCCTGCTCCCACTCTGGCGCCACCCCTGCTCTACGGTACCGGTGTTGTAATTATGTTACTGGGTTTGGTAAGGGCACTCTACAATGCCGTGGCACTTAATTACTTTTCTTTCAGGCACTCTACCTTAGCGTCACGATGTTATTTGTTATTTTTGCAGGCACTTTACAATACTGTGATCTCGTTAGTGGTGCTCTGTCTGGCACTGTTCATTATAGTTGCCAGGTTATGGGGTATCTTTCAGGCTCTTTACAAAACTGTAGTTATGTTACTGGTGCTTTCTCAAGAACGCTACAGTAATGCGACTATGTTATTTGTTATCTTTCAGGCACTCTACAATACTGTAGTCATGTTACTGGTGCTTTTGCTAGTACGCTACAGTAATGTGACTGTGCTATTGGTTCTCGTTCAGGCACTTGACAATACTGTGATCATGCTACAGTAATGTGATTGTGTTATTTGTTATCTTTCAGGCACTTTGAATACGGTGGTCGTGTTACTGTTGCCCTTTCAAGCACGTTACATTAATGTGACTGTGTCGTTGTGTTATCACTCTACAAACGTGTGACCATGTTATTGGATCTCCTTCAGGCACTTTACAATATTGTCACTGTGTTATTTGTTCTCATTTAACCATTCTGCAGTTCTATGTTACTGGTTTAGTCTTAGGGACTCTGCAATATTTTGACCATGTTCTTGGTTCTGTTTCATCCGTCCTAATGCGGTGATCATGTTCTTGTTTTGGTTTCAGGCACTCTGCAGTATGGTAGCAGTCTTCCTCCAATATATGTTCATAGTGATCCCCCTGTCTGTGCTTGCCCAGTCACTGCACCAGGTCATTTCCTCCTCATCTTCAAAAGAGTCCCAGTTCAATGACAGACCATGCCTTAGTCTCATAGCTGCAGTCTGGCGTAAGTGCAAGCTCTTCTGTAATCACTGAATCAGTCTCATAGCCGCAGTCTGGCGTAAGTGCAAGACTTTCTGTAACCATGACCCAGTCTCATAACCGTAGTCTGGCGTAAGTACAATACATGTACCTTCTGTAATCACTAACCCAGTATCACTGACGCAGTAGACCCTTTGTCTGTGTATAGTCAGAAACAATTTAAAGACCAATTCAGAATAAATTTCAAATAAATTCATTTGCTATTGTGCACCTACATTTCATCATTATGACCTGGTAATTCTGTGGATAGCAAGGACAGGAAAGAGAAGAAATTGGACAAAGGCTTTTATCATATGTTTTGTCATATGTTCAGTTCTGAAGCTCAGAAACAGTATTTGAATGCATTACAAAATGTTTGTTTTGTAGTCAGTGCTGGGGCTGTGGTTGGAGTAACTGCTGGACTGTTTGGTTTGGAGGGATATGGAGATGTCAACTTGTAAGTGGAACTGCAAACTGTAAATCATTTCATTTGTAAGCATTGATGACACCAGTGGGGAGGGAGGGTTCAGTCCTCCATCGGAGATCCACCCCAGCTTTTCACCCCAAATTCGAAAAAATCGTCGGAGGAACATCCAAGAGACGATTTATATATCTGGTTCAGCAAATGTTCGTCTTTGATACTTGTTACCTTTTTATTTACTTTTTCACTCCAGATGTGGTCAGGCCGATTTAATGACAAGGATCTCAACCTTTATGTTTGAAACAGAGGATATCGCATTTACAACATTCTAAAATTATTTATTTATGGAGAAAAATGTAAAATTTATTTCCAAGCATTGAGGTTGTTTTCGTAGTTGATTTATGATGTTTTTCCTGGTAAATTTTGATTTACTTTAATGCCTTTCAAAATGTTATTTTTACCTTATTTCAGATGTTGGGTGAACAGCATCACAAGTGCTGCCTATGTTCACCTGGCTTGTTGTGGCACTGCAGTGTTGGTATGTGAGCGTTTGTAGCAACGACATTTATATTTATACTAGCGAAAGGATGTAATATTAATAACTAATATTGAGCACACTTATAAGTGCCTTCCTATACACACTGTGTATTCGCAAGGTGCTACACTACACATGTGGAATCATGAACAATTCAGAACATGTCACAACTTCCCCTGGAGTATACATGTACAACCAGACTGCCTGTCAGGCGCTAGAAGATTAACTTTCACATGACCATCACTTTCCGACCAGGTACCCAATTTCAGCTGGGTTGACTGAGGCAATTTACGAGCAAGCCCACTTGCCCAAGGTGACACCACTGATATAGGCAGTGTCTCAGTGCGAGGCAGAGTGAACCCGTGGAGCCCTGGAAGCTTTACAACCCGAGCCACAACTACTAACCGGACTCGACTTTGCACCAGACCACTCACCTGACACCTTTTAGTGAATCTGTAAAACCATCATTTTGACATGATACACCACAAGAGATGGCATTGTACCCTTCTGCCTCAGTACCCTCGACTGATTTCGAAAACTTGCATTCAGATAAATAGGAACATTCATATTCTGCGTTTCCTGTTGCAGGTGCACGCGTGCGTGTCTGTGTACTTCATCTACTCTAACTACGGAGGTAGCGGCAGGCGGGGAGTTAGTACCCGAGGGTTCACATCAGTAGGCAAGCTGCGGAACGAGTTCCCCACTCGCAGCATGAAACAACGAAGCCGTCACTGCGGTAGTATACTGACGTAGGTCTCTCAGCCACTCTCTTGTCTACTGCGCATTTCTTATGATTCCATGGTGTGTCCAGAACTCACGTCCTGGGCCCTGTTTCACAAAACGATCGTAGTTAAGATAAATCTTAGGGACTTGGTTAATTTCAAAATGATCGTAGCAAACATTTCTCCATATTTCTCAAAACAATGTAGCAGTGATTTTAGGACGTAGTACAGCTTCAAGTTGGTTTATCAACTGGAATGATGGTTAAAACTCAGTTTTAAAGGTTTATTTTAAGAGTTTACGATCAACATAGCGCTAAGATAGGCTGTGGCGTAGCTATAGGCCCCGTGAAGAGGTGTCCGCAAAGTGAAGCAAGGAGTCTGGGGGCCTCCAGTGGGTCTATTTTGGGACAAGGGGCAACTACCCAAGAAACGCCTGGGTTCTAGCAAACTTCAAGAGCGTGTTTCATGTGAAATATCACTAATACTTAATTATATCACGGCCTTTTTAGTTATGAATTTCACTGTTCTAAATACATGTGCATGATTATAAATTCATGCTGTGTTGTTTTCTCAAATCTGGCACATATAAAAAGTACATTTCTTCTAATAATCACGAGGTGGATGGCAGAAAAAGCTGGTTTTGAAAACAAACGATTCACCAACCATTCGGCTAGAAAATACTTTGTTAAGAAGCTGTCGGACGAAAATAGTCCACCTATGCAGATACTGCGGATGTCTGGTCACAAAAACGTCCAAAGTGTACATAATTACAGTCATATTTCCACATCACAGCATCAAAACATCAGTTATATTCTGAGTGGCCATGCGAATAGCAAGCAAGCACTGAGCACGCGGAGTAGTTCCCCTTCCGCCGTTGACCTAGTTGTGGCCACCACCACCGCTCAATCGACGACTAGTAGCACTCATGTTACTAATAATGATCAGCTTTCCTCCTGGTCCATCTTTGATGCCCCGATTTATGGAGGAACGTTCAATGATGATTCCCCTTGTGCAAAATGTCTGAAAATGCCAGACACTCCAACTCAGTGACCTTGACCATTTGAACTTCGTCATGACGAGTGTACCAGTGTCACTGACTTATTAAATGTTATATTTATGTTCAAAGTTTGTTATTAAACTCATTTGTTAATTTTATTGAATATCAATATTAATTTAAACCGATTGTATAACTTACACCCTAACACTACTGAGTGAATCACCATAACTACAGAGATCAGCGCAAGACGAACGTAAAAGAAGGTAAAAAGGCGAACCGCGCCACCTAACGGCTGATAATGAATCATTGCGCGATGACGTCATGCAAGTTACTCGACGCAAGTCTTTGCGAGCTTATGTTTAGTAAAACAAAAGCAAATTTAGCTTTCGCTCGCTTGATATGATTTAAAATAAATCGTTGTAAGATAAATGGTATATAACAGACACTCGTGTAGTAATCTCTATTTTTCTCATACACGGACACACACACACACACACACACACACACACACACTTCTACGAAAGCCCATTAGGGTCAAATGGGCTTTCGTAAAAGACTACCACTACTGCTTTCTTAACAGATTCACTTCCAGCCTAAATCCATTTTCGCATGGCAAGTTTTAGTCTGTCATCCAGACCCTGAAGTTTTATTATAACAGAGACAAGCATACGGTCTAGATATCTTTTCAGTCTAGATAGATGCTTAGCAGACTCTCCGGGATCTTATTTATTTTATTACAAATGAATATTGTTTCAATTTAATTTTCTTTTAAATACACTGCCGGGCCTAAGAAACGATACCAAGATTTTGAGAGACTACTGAAAAAAATCACAATTACGTTCGATATGCAAAAGATATCCCTTCGAGATTAGGAAGTTTTATTAACGACATGATGTCAATCAAATCACACTCGTTGAAATCCAAGCATCCTTTTGATCAGCTATGACATAAAACGTAAGGGAAAATAGCTGAAATCATTTGGTATTGTTTCTTTTGCCCGGCAGTATAGAAATATTAATCTTACTTCAGAGACTATATTTTAGTGTTGGCACGCTTCTGTGTAACCGTACTCCACACTCATGTTAGTGGTTACTTTGCTCGCAGTAGTTTGCACTTGGTGGACGCCCTTGACAAGTGAAGTCTCCGAATAAGCTGAATACGCACAAAAACATTTGAAGTTGGACTTGAAGCTGAACATTTGAAGTCCTGTTTTTCGTTGACCTGCTCCAAAACTAAAGGGCCAAGTCCGAGATAAGACAGCCTAGATAATTAAATAGGAGGAAATCAATGATGTAGCAGCTATCTTGTCTGTCAGCCTTATTATTTATTTATCTTTGTTCCCACTCATTGGCGTCAATTAGATACCCTTAATAGGCAGATTCTGAGAATTTGGTTTTGTCAACGTTAGTTGTTAACGTTTAACTACACTGCCGGGCGAAAGAAACGATACCAAATTATTTCAGTTATTTTCTTTTACGTCTTTCTGTCATAGCTGATCAAAAGGATTCTAGGATTTCAACGAGTGCAATTTGATTGACATCATATCGTTGATACAACTTCCTAATCTTGAAGGGATATCTCTTGCATAACCCACGTAATTGTGAATTTATTCAGTAGTCTCTCAAAATCTTGGCCCGGCAGTGTATGTTATTTTTTGTCTTGTTTTGTCTTGCAATAAATTGTATGAGCTTCTGTCTACGGCGTGTAGAACCAGATTGTCATGGCATCGTTCTGTCTGGTTTTCAATATCATTTAACGAGCGCATTTTCTCTTTGAGTCTATTTTCCATATCAACATTGACAATACAAGTTTTCTGTCATTTCTGTGAAAGTTTGTCTTATTACCTGAGATCTCAAGATATATAAATAAGAAAGCTTTAATGAAGGAATAAACATTGGCACAAACGTTGCAAGAACGTTAATAAAATAATAAAGAGCAATAAACAACTGTACCTGATTTCAGAAAATGTAATTAAATGTAATTCAGGTATATAGCAAGTGTGGAAACATACTTATCCACAATGCTATAGATTGACGTCTCTCAAATATATATATTTTTAAAAAAAACTTCATTAATTTTAGCAAGATTTTGCCCTGAGTCATATATGTATACTTGCAGAACATCCAGTGTTACCTTTCCGGTTTTAGAAACATTTATTTTGCGGTAAATCATTAACCTGATTCAAGTTACTTTCTTATTTTGAAACCAAGTTCTCCAAGGCCTGTTTGTGAACAAATCCTGTTGCAGTTTTGAATGAACGTGGGAACGTTAAATTGGTGTTTTCTTGTATGCTGTATATTTACAAGTCGCGAAGCATCTGAATGTATGCTTTTAATTATTGTTGTGGTCGGTTCTGGCATATAAAACATGTCAGTTTCATTACATAGTATCAGATTAAAAGCACGGCGATCATGTCTATGGCCGCCTGGATGACTCCGCTCAAGGTTTAAAAATCGAAAGGGCGTGGGCTAACTCAGTGTGTTGTTGCAGGAATAATCTGAACTTAAATGATTGATGAGGAATCCCACTCGGTCTTTCAGTCTATATTTCGTTCAGCTCGGACAAAAAGACTGGTGAAGCTGAAAATATGTTGCTAAAAGTTCACTCAAGGACAGAGAAGGTGAGGTGGCCCTGTGCCACAGCAATCATAACTACTCGTCCCTTTCCGTGATCCGTTTTGCGCATGACACAAACTAGTCGGATTACGTGGTGTCTGATTGCATAATGTTTTTGCGAATTGAGTCGTTACACCAACCAACCGTAAGGTGGGGGGGGGGAAGAATTTCCATGACAGTTTTCGTATAGTATCGGATGATAAAGAGATACATTGTATTATTTATAGAACAAACTGACAATAAAAGTTCAGATTAATGTGTTGTGTCAAATTGCAAAGTGATGCCGCTCCAAGCGTCATTTATATGATAATGGCTTTCTCTTTCTTTAAATATCGCCAGAGGTAGACAGCATACCGTCTTAATGGCGAGATAATGTTACTGTCTGATTCAGAAATATCCAACAGAGTCCTTTGAATTGTTATAGGTCTTGAACTTTAATGCTAAGGACATTTAAAGTTGGCTACGTGGTCAAGCTCGATGTTTTCTTTTCAAAACACAACTTATGGAACGATAAATATACATAAAATTATGTACATTCCACGAATAATACACAAAGATATAGCATGTGTGTCGGTTTACAGCATCTTGCGTAGCTTCATTTATTTTGAGACCCCCATGCCATAAAATAAATAATAAATACACTCGGCTCATATTCGGAAAGCATTCGGAAATCGATGGAACATTCTTCGGTAAATAACTAGAGAAAGATTCGGAATGAGGCTGGTCATTTGA